>WIGM01000104.1:12989-82753 GCA_014235935.1 Colletotrichum musicola
CTTGATGGGAAGGCTTTGATCGACTGTCCGGATCAGCGGCGGCGGCAACTGGCCTTCGAGTATACCACTGACAACACACTGTCACCAGGGCTAAAGCGACTTGGAGTGCGAAAGATGGGTCTCCACGAGTTCATTGATACCTTTTGCGAGTGGATAGCCAAGCGGGAGCCGACCTTCCTTGACAACATGACGAAGGAATGGCACGAAAAAATCGCAGATCTTTTTCTCCAGGGCGGTTCCGCGTTCAAACCAATGCTTCAAAAGATACCGATAGTGCCAACGATCACTGGAGAATGGGTCTCTGCCACCGAGAAGGGCTTATGTTGTGTCAGTGAACAGTTCGTTCACGGAGTACCCTCCAGCCTTGGTCTACGAATCGTCGCCTATTCAGCAAGACTTGAACCGAAGAGAGAGGAGCTTTTTCGATTTCTGGGGATCAAAGCGCTCTCAGGAGCTGATATCTGCAATGGGATTGTGGACCTCCACAGAGAAGAAGACCGAAGGCCTCGAGCACAGCTCGTCGAAGAGACGACCTATTTATTTCTTCATCGGAATGCAATCAAGACGCCAAAATTTAGGCATCTTCGGCTTTGGTTTGCAACAAGAAACGAGCCGGCCTGCAAGCGCGGCTACAGCGCGTATGTTATTGATCCTGAAATCAAGCCCAACGTCGTCGAAAAACTTCATTCGAATAATGAGGCGTTTATATACGTTATACATCAAGAGCACATTGAGCACGTTAGCCGCGCCATGGAGGCCGGGGAAGGTCAAGAGAATGGAGACTGTTCGACGAAAGACGACCTAAAGGGTCGCAGGAGAGCAGCACGCGACATATTCTTCGACTGGCTGGAGGATTACTGCGGTGTAGCAAAAATTCCACGCCTAGTCATTCAGAATCGGCTCAGTTTGGAAGGCAGATTTCTGCTTCAAAAAAAACCATGTTTGCTTCTCCAGCTTCTCAGAGATGAATGGAGTGTGTACGAGAAGGACAGGACGGTTTTGGAAAAGAGTCTTCGCCGCCTGGCCATATTGTGCACGGATGGGATGTGGCGGAATCTGGAAGATACTGCAGTACCGACCATGGTCCTGAAAAAGGCCTGTCCTCACCTGAGCTTTGCAAGCTTACCAGAGCCCGAGAACAGGAATTGGGCCATGTTGTCGAATTTCTCGGTCATCACAGACCCGGGTATTACGGCTCACGTCAGGGAGCTCAAAGATCTGCGCGCCAAGGAGCGAAAGTCCATTGATTTGGAAGACCCCCGCCGGATTTATCAACATCTGGCTGGGAATGACGCAAATGAAGTGAGGAGAAGCATAGAGTAAGTTATCCCAGCCCGTCTAGCAGATGGTTCACAAAACTAATGGTTCAAAGACTTGAGTTTTGTGCCGGCGATAACCGCGTCGTCTTCCACCCCACTCGAGGATGGGTGTCTTCAGATGAATGCGTCTGGAAGAGCGCGTGCGCTTTCGACACAACGGCGGAAATTTCCAAGCTATATCCAGCCCTCGATGACTTTTTCTGCGAAGTGCTTGGAATCAAGAATGCCGGTGTTGTCGAAGTCGTCAAGGAACTGGAGCGTCTGAGCGTGCTGCCGAGTCATGCTCAGGCGTCGGACCTACTCAAAAAGACCGTCGTGATACTCAACGATTACGTCGCGTCAGAAACACCAGAATCGGCTGACGACTTGCGTCAAAGACTGAGGAGTCTCCAAATTTTCCCCGTGATCGCGGCTGGACAGCCAGCCGGGATGAAGCAAGCGACGACAAGGTCTCTCACGGACGTTTGGTATATTGCGGACCAGCCCACTTTGAGAAAGGAGTTCTTGGGCCATGTCGACATCCTGGACTTTGATGTCTCCGAAGTCGATGAGCTTGGGCCTTTGATAAAGTGGCTGCGGCTGGAGGAGCTACTTTTGAGCAAAGCCGTTACGGAACGGAAGGTTGCGGTTGGCACATCCGTTCATAGACAAGACTGGTCAGCATCTCTCGAACGGCGGGCAGTTTTCATGTCTCTGTAAGTTACAAGCCTTAGAAAATCTGTCTACTATCGCCGATTCTGATTACTCTACAGGCTGGGCGAGTGTCGCGGAAGCGAAAACGTCGAATCTCTCCCCAAACTGCGGGCCTTTCAAGTGCTGAGCGTGCAAGTATGGAAAAAGGCTGGCAGCAAGGAGATAATCACTGGAAGTAGTGACATAGCCATCGAGAAGAAAGATGGGGTCGTCGACATTTTCCTTCGGTATGACCCGAACGAGACCCACACCCAAGTCGACGACGAACTCGTGGTCTTCTTCGTTCAACTTTGTTCTGTGACGAAGTTCGAATTTGTTACTCTGATACCACTCATCCTGAAAGCATCTGATAACGACATCCGAGCCCTCCTGGAGAAGCGCGGCATTCGATGCCCTTGCACAGTTGGTTCAGATACCGGTGACGGCGATGCGACTATTGTCACGGACGAACCTGTGTTGACAATCGCTGCCCGGAACGACGGACCCGTCCATGTGGCAATCACAACGACACCTTCGCAGCGTCACGACTCCTCTGACAATGACCGCTTCATGGACGTTGGACTTCTGGGAGAGACATTGGTGAGTACAGGCCGTTCAAGACTTCTCGGAAAACAAAACTCATGTCGAAACAGGTCGAGGGCTACTTCAAGAAGCGTATACCCGACTGGGACGCGAACCAACATTGGACCAGCAAGCTTCGCGAGAAGAAAGGCCACAGGTGTTTCACCGAGGATGAGTCCAAGTTTTCGGATTTCACCTACACCGATGAATACGATCACATGCTAAAGGTGCTGAAAAAACGTGGAATTGGACGCAAGGAGTGGGCAGGGCAGAGAATCACATATCACATCGAGGTGAAGGCAACTGTCTTTGGACGCGACGAGGCTTTCAGCCTCAGCCAGAATCAAACGAACATGGTGAGAAGCAAACTTTTGATACGCATTCTGAGCATCTCTGACTGACCCCTTCAGATGCTGAAGTATGCTCTCAACGACGTCGAAGCGCCGAAGGACGTGTTCATCCTCGTCCGCGCATACCACGTGGAACGCAGTGACCACCGCTTCAGGTTTTACATGAACCCATGGTTGATGATAGCGAACGGCGACCTGGTCATGAAGGGTCCCTGGAGAATTGCGCCCGGGATGTCATGAGACTCGGGGCATGCGGGACCCGGCGGGATCGTTGGTTGGCAATCTCGTCGATGCAGCCAGTCTGGATGGCAGGGTCTCTGGCAATGTTCTGGATAGAAATGTGTTGGTATAGCGTTCTCAATCGCAAATCGGATTTCTGCAAAGCAAGTCTCTGTGCTCGTGGCCTTGGGGGATCCTTGCCTCTCTCGACAAGCCGTGCCGGGGTGCGTTGTACTCGTCTGAAGGCCTCGGCGGTTGACTGGATCACAACGTGCATCAGAGGTAACCTAGCCAGCTAGTTCAGTGAATTTGAGAGGGGGACTATTATTTCACACCTCCAAAATGAATATCTCACACCCCACAAGCAGGAGTAACGACAACGACGGACGACGACGGACGACGATGATAGACGATGGTGATAATGACGGACGACAGTAAGAGTAAGAAATAATAGAAACAAGAGCAAATAGTATGGAATGGCCAGAGGGGATGTAAAATACTTGATCTAGGGGTGTAGAATAAAAGGCCCCTTTGAGAGACGGCATTCACTAGGTAGATTGTCCCCCGAGAAGACGAGAGACTCTGGAGACGACCTATCTACCCAGAGTAGTCGCCTACCCGACTTCAGCCACGGGCGATTTGAAAACTGGTGAGTAAGCATTGCTGCTCTGGTTCAGGAACGCGGGACCGGGACGTATTTAACCAAGGAACTTGAGGTTGAGCAGGGGTTGACCGGGAGTCGTTTCCACTGCTGAAGTCGGACCCTTTCGGAAGAGATCCACGGGCTCACCGCATTGCCCCGCCCCTCGTTTTAGTGGCCCTCATTAACAATACGGGTGGAAAGTGTACTGGTTTTGCACTTGCTGCCGCACGGGCAGTTTAGTAAAAATAGGTCACTTATAGAGATGTCGAGTATGGGGAGAAGATAAAAAGTATCCCTGGGTATAAAGTTGTCGCGGGGGGACTTGTTCAGGACGGATTTGAGGTCTGATGCAAATTGTGTAGACCAGAAGAGGCAGCGCGGAGGCCGGAGGTGTGGCCCGGAGACCTGTAGGGTGGTGCGGAGACCCCCCCGGGCCTTCTCCATCCCCTCGTTACGATGGAGGCCGGCGAGTAGGATCCGACTTCGGTTTGCTCGGGAAATGTTGGTTGGCCCATTCTGGGTTGTGCTTTTTGTCGAAAACCGAGTAATACGAACGAATGTTTCCTGGGCGAGACCAACTGGCGTTTTCTATTGAGCGCGCGACTATTCGTCCGATTGATGGCAAACCGCGTCCGGGCTAATACTGTCTCGGTGATGCGATTGATGGCCTTGTCGGTTTAGTAAAGGGGATGTGAAAACGGAACATGCAGACGCGGAAGAATAAACCTACATCTCGAGAACGGACGCTGGTTTTGCCCGTGCGTGGGTTGAGAGCACTCCCTGACCGGCTACCAAAGCAGAACGATGGACGCCTTCTCGTTGATAGCGGCTACTATAGGCATAATAGTTCAATACACATAACGTCCAACCTGTCGCTTCCACATCGCAGAACAACATATGCAATTGTGTACCTCCTCTACAAAATCTATTACCCTCACGAAATAGTATTACAATGCCTAATACCTTGTTCCACGGTTGAAACATCCTACTCCCCGGGTCTCAACCCATATTCACGCTTGTTGGCTCACTCGTCCTTCGCAGGTAGTTTGGGCTTCTCGTCGCCCTTCACGCTCTTCCATTCCAACGTGAAGGATCCCAGTGCGGACAGCGATGCCGTGACGGCGCCGACGACAAACACCCACCTGATCGCCTCGTTATACTTGACAAGCACCGTAGGCAGGTCTGCCGCGGGCAGGACGTCGCGCAGGGCCGTCGCGCCGGTGCTCACAATGGTTTGCGGATCCAGGTCCTTGACGGCGTCGGTGAGCCCCTCGATGAGCGCTTGCCGTTGAGCACGTTCTGGCCGACGGACACGAATATGGCGCCCCCGAGCTGCTGGCAGAAGAAGACGAGCGAGACCGCCACCGGGACGTGCTTCCTCTGGAGAACCGTCTGTACGGCGATCGGGCCGTGCTGGAGGCCAGGCCGATGCCGAAGCCGAGGATGATCTGGAATCCGATCCAGCCCCCGCTGCCCGTGTTGACTTTGAGCGTCGAAAGGAGCCCCCCGCGCCGACGGGCATCAGGACGGACGAGAGCATGGTGAAGGGCGTGTAGTAGCCCAGACGGCCCACGAGCTGGCCGGACAGAGTGCTCGCGACCACGAGGGAGATGACCAACGGGAGCGTGGCGACGCCGGAGTCTACGGCGCTCTTGCCCTGGATGGCCTGGAACCAGATGGGGAGGTAGTAGATGAGGAGGAACATCGTCGAGGCGAGGCAGAACACGTACCGCATGGCCGAGACGACGGTGCGGTTCTTGATGACCTCCAGATGGATGGTGGCATTCTCCTGTCTCAGAACCTCCACGACGACGAAGGCGACCAGACAGACGGCGAACAAAACAAGCAGGAGAATGATGCGCCAGCTGTTCCAGTCGTACGTGATTCCTCCCCACTGCAGCGCGAGCAGCAGGCAGATCAGCGAGGGGAAGAGAAACAGCTCGCCGAGGAGGTCCAGCTTCGCCAGCTGCTGGCGGGCCGTGAGCCCGGGGACCGCCGCGGGGGCGGGCTTCAGCGCGAAGAAGATGACGACCATGGCCGCGCCCCCGATGGGGAGGTTGATGAAGAAGCACCACCGCCAGCTGACCCTGCTCGTGAACGCGCCGCCGAGGAGCGGGCCGACCACCGAGGGCGTGCCCAGGACGGCGCTGAAGAAGCCGTTGTACAGCGGCCTCTTCGCGAGGGGCACGGCTCCCATCATGAGGACGATGGCGCCGGACAGGATCCCCGCGCTGCCCATGCCGGCGACGGCGCGCCCGATGATGAAGACGAGCGAGCTGGGCGCCGCGCCGCAGATGGCGGAGCCGACCTCGAAGAGGCCGAGGAGCGCGAGGAAGACGTACTTGGCCGGGTAGAAGGTGTAGACCTTGCCCCAGAGGAGCTGGAAGCAGCACGTCGTGACCATGAAGGCGCTGCCGTACCAGCCGATGTCTTGGATGCTGTGGAATTCGTCCGTCATCCGCGGGATGGCTGTTGCGATGATGGTTCGGTCCTGGGGAGTTGAGAATTCGAGTTAGTCTTTCTGTGCGGGCTGTTCACGAGGTCGAAAGGTGTTGGACTGGGTCGAGAAGTTGAAAGGTGGAATGGACTGTGTCCTCACCAGGGACATGAGGAAGATGGCGCCCAGGATGCAAGCCATGATGACCGCAACCTGCGCGGACCCGGGGTACTCTGGCTCCTCTGAGGGAGCAGCCGAAGAGTTCCGTTCCAACGCATTCTCGTCGGCTTCGCTCTTTTCGTTTTCAGCTGGCGGTTGGGGGGATGAGGCGAGTTCAGCCTGTTCGGTTGGCGGTGAGTCGGCAGGGGTCGCGATGGGCGGCTTGGTCTCCTTGGCCGCCTCCATCTCGACTGTTTTGGACTTTAGACACGATGAAGAAGAAAATGTGGTGTGAAGGTTTCACTGTTTTTCTGGTCACTGAATTGCTCTCCTCTTCCTTTTGCCAGACACGGTTTTAATATATTTGATGTGGACCAAGATGCCAAAATGACAACCTATCACCACAACCAGGAATGGTGTTTCGGCCTATTAACGGACAAAGTAGACGAAAACTGCCGATTGCCTGTTTTCAATATCCATTCCCAATCGCGTCAAAGACTACCACTCGAATCGGGAGTCGACACACGGGGCTCGGGACTCGGGCTTCGGGTCTGGGAGGGACAGGGGTGATGGACGGTGGCGGCCCGACGACCCTGACCAACGGATTTCTTTACCTGCCCCTTCAAGCGAAGACAAGACGATATGTACGTAGGGAGTAGACATAACGATGACCGAAGTTCTCACGTATTTGGGCGAATCAACCGAGGAATCACATAGTTGCTAATAGGTAGACTCTGGCTGGTACCTTTCAACAAGACACGGATAATACGGCTTGAGACGTGGGCAGATCATGGAAACGGGATGTAATCGGTAACAGCATAGGTAGCCATCGTCTATTCATCACATTATTACATATCGTAATTGGCTGTTTTTAAAGCAGTTGCCCCGACTGGCTCTCTCGCCCCTGTCTACTTTCCAAACCCGGCCTCCTAGCTATCGCCCGTCACTATTCACAGCCCACGATTCGGGAAAGCCCAATCACGGCCCCTGTCAGCGGGAACAGGGACCTCGCCAGATGCAGCAGGCTCCACCTCCTGAGCAAGCCCTTCGCCTCGTCTATGCCGGCGACAATGTTTGCCGATTGGCTCCTGGCGTGGAGGTCGAAGAGAGTGTTGTTGGTCGGGACCATGAACACCCACGTGTGCGGGATCATGGCCACCGTGACGGCCCCCGCGAGCGCGTACACGGCACACGGGCGCCCGGCGGACGCGTAGAGCGCCAGCGTCGCGACGGAGAGGCCCGGGAGCATGCGGTGGCCGTAGTGGTAGAGGCGGACGAACTGGTGGAAGAGCTTGGCGGACGTGCCTGTCGTGTCACGGTCGGTCAGTGGCATGGGCAGTTCACCAATGATGCATTACTACCCTCGAGTATGGCGTCTACGGGGATCAGTTCGTCGCCGGGAAGGGGTGGGGACTTATAGGACAAAGGCCTGTTGCGAATTGTGGAGACCCGGAGGGTATTGCGGAGACCGGAGGGGTGGGCCGGAGACCGGAAGCGTGGTGCGGAGACCCGGGCTGTCTCCGTCGTCGCCACGAGGCCATCTTCGTTTTGGATTGCGTTTTTTGTCGAAAAGTAGACCAACTGGCGTCTTGTACTGAACGCGGCCATTCCTTCGGTGGTCAGTTACATACGGGCCAATACTCTCGATTAACAATTTCATCGGTCTAGCAGAAGGGAACATGAAAATGCAACATGCAGACGTGGGAGACTGGATCCGTCCCTCGAGAACAGGCGCTGGTTTTTTTTTTTTTTTTTGCCTGACGTGGGGCTCGCTGCCAAAGCAAATGTCGGAATACAAGGTATCCATCCGATAGGTTGACGATGTGCGCCTCGAATGAGAAAGCAAAAGGCACAGATGGCGGCGAGGACACAGGCTTCGAGGAGGTATCTCCGTGCCAGTTGGAAGTACCCAGAGTCCCAGCTTCGTGACACGTCACGTTGCGGCCTGCTGCTGTGCCGCAATACATGCAATCGACCAACATAAGGTGCACCAACATGCATTTGATTGAATGTTTGCACGCCACAAGGTGGCAGGCATTGTTTTGGACCTGCCTTTTACAACAGTGACATATTAAGGCTGGGGGGAAAGATGGAACAGAGTGCACTAACATGCATTCAATCGATTGTTGGTACCCTATGAGGTGGCAGGCACAGACAGTACTTGAGTGGGTCGTCAGTCATGAGTACGCAGGCCGGGATGATCACATCACCACACTCCTCAAAAGCAACAAAGTTGTGTAAATGCGTGTAATCATAGGGGACAGAACGCGCCTCTCGCTCTTTGAGGAGACAAAGACAGCCTGGATCCGCTTACACGCAGCTGGGTGTAAATGCGACTCGACGGAGAAGACTACGCTAATTACTAGTGCCCGCCTTCGATCATGATCCACTGCGCGGGGAAATGGAACTAGTAGATGACCCCATCAAGCAACGAGCATCGCGGAGGAAAAGACTGGATTTCCGGGGAAGTGGAGATTCCCCAAAGGCCTTCCTTCGCAGCCCATCTTTCAACCCCGTAGCCATAGCCCATGTGCTTTCGAATAGTGTAGGGGCCGATATCTCTGCCATTGGCTTGGCCCCCTGGGCTTGGGTCATGCAGCCTGCATCCCAGATAAGCTTATGTTGCCAAGCATTTTTATACACACGTCCGTACAGTGCATTCTCTTATCTCACTACATAGTACGTTTGTAGCTATGTGAATTTCCCCCTTTGGACCCCGTCATCATGCAGTTGGAGCCGGGGTCTTGTCTTTTGTCGTTGCTGTGCCTCTCACGCAGCGCCGTGTCTATCCACCTGCCGATTATGGCTCATCCACGATGGTGTCGCGTCTTCCAAAACACTTGACGCGCTTCATGAGCTTGGGCAGTTATTACTGCCTCCCTCCTCGCCCAACCCACTCCTCGCAAACAGGCCGTTCTACACGCCACGTCCATCACAAAGGACTCCCTCACTGAACCATGTCCTCACCCGACGGAGCCTTCGGGCCTCGGTTCGAGGGGTCTTTCGACTTCACCTTGCTCTTCGAGCAGAGCATCCTCTCCATCCTGCCATCAGTCTTGTTTTTGGGTGCTTCCTTTGCCCGCATCTCGTTCCTCGTCAAGCAGGAGAACCAAGCTCAAGGGGGCAGACTCTTGCACGCAAAACTGGTAGGGAACCCCACTGTCAGCTGTTGAACCGCGGCCAACGTTCAACATAGGGAGCCGCAGCTGCTCTGTTCTCCCTCCAGCTAGCCACCGTGGTTCTGTGGGCTCTACGGTCGACACAAAGAACCCAAGTCTCTATTGCTGCCGCCGTCCTATCGCTCATCGTCGCCGCTGTCATCACCGTTCTGCTCTACGCCGAGCACAAGCGCAATGTCGGCTCCTCGAAGCTCCTGAGCTTATACCTCGTCTTCACTGTCTTGCTCGACGTTGCCCAAGTCAGAACGTTGTTCCTGAGGGATGGGTGCGCGCCGATCGCAGGATGCTCTGTGGCAAGCCTGGCTGCCAAGCTGGTGCTGCTTTCTCTCGAGGAAGTTCCGAAGCGGCCGTCGCTGTACTCCGACATCAAGCGCGCGGACCTGGAGAGCACGAGCGGGTCCATCAGCCGGACGGTTTTCTGGTGGCTGAACGACCTGTTTCGGAGCGGTTCTGCGGGCCTTCTCTCGGTGGAGAGTCTCCCCGTCATCAGCGATAAGTTTGCTTCTCGGAGGCTCCTTTCCAGCGCCGGCAGGGCTTGGAAGAACAGTGAGTCTGCACCAACCGAAGGATTGAGGAGACCGCTTACTGAAAAGTAACCCAGATGACAAGAAGGGCACACATTCTCTTTTCGTCGCAACACTCAGTGCCTTCAGGGCCACAGTCGCCACGGCCATCTTGCCACGACTATGCTTAGCGGGATTCCGCCTCGGTCAGCCATTCTTGGTCGACAGGGTCATCACATTTGTCGGCGAGCCGACGAACGCCGATTCGAAAAACATCGCGGGAGGTCTCGTTGGTGCCACCGCCCTGATATACGTTGGCATCGGGGTGGGTTCATCCTTCGTCAGGACCGTTCGTGCATGATTCTTGCTGACCCTCTCGCAGGTGACGCGCTGCTACTACCAACACCTCAACTTCCAACTGATCACCATGATTCGCGGCAGCCTCGTCGCGTTGATCTTCGAGAAGACCATGAGCTTGGACGCCTCCACGGCCCGCGACAACGAGGCCGTCACGCTCATGAGCGCAGACATCGAGGGCATCGAGCCCGGCGTCGAGCTGATCCACGAGATCTGGGCCAGCGTCGTCGAGCTCGGCGTCGCTCTGCACCTGCTCCAGAGGAAGGTGGGCGCGGCGTGCTTCTTCGTCGTGATTCCAGCAGTGATTGCCGGCTTCCTGACTTCGAGGCTGATGAGAGCGATGGGCCCGGCCCGGATGGTCTGGAGCAAGGGCATCCAGAAACGTGTCTCGGCGACTTCCAACATGCTGGGCCATATGAAGGGGCTCAAGATGATGGGGCTCACAGGCTACATGGCCACCACGATCCAGAACCTTCGCTGCAACGAGCTGGAGGTGTCCAAGAAGTTCCGCCTGGCTCTGATTCGGGTTCTCGCGACAAGTACAAACCTCTACCCCCGCCACACTCAAACGTGCGCTAATGCAAACGGTACCAGGCAGCCTTTCATCCCAGTTGACGCCCGTCGTGGTGATCGCAGGCGCCGTTTTCTGGACGAGGCGCGGCCAGGACCAGGAGCTCAGCACCGCGGACATCTTTTCCATCCTGGTCATCGTCTCCTTGGTCTCGGAGCCCGTGTCGCAGCTCATATCATGCCTGCCGAACGCCATGGCGTCCGTCGCCTGCTTCGATCGCATCCAGGAGTACCTGCTTCTCGCAGAGCAGCAAGACACCAGGAAGAGCTTTGAACAGGCGAGGATCGTTTCGAGGCCGCGCACTTCAACGGGCCAATCAAGCATTGCGGACAGCAGGGAGAAGGGACCTCTCGACCATGTTCGTGAGATTCCATCCCACGATTCAACGTCGTATGCCATCGTTGTCGAAAATGGCTTCTTCACGCCGTCCGGTTCGGCGGGGCCCGTTTTGCGCAACATCGACATCCGCATCCGCTCATCGACGTGCAACATGGTCGTTGGTCCCGTCGGATCTGGCAAGAGCATGCTGCTGAGCGTGCTGACGGGAGAGACTCCGCTCACGGAGGGGTCCATTCGCGTGGCGCAGAATCTCATCGCCTACTGCGACCAATCGCCCTGGCTGAGAAACGTCTCGGTTCGCGACAACATCGTCTCCCAGACCAAGTACGAGGAGGACTGGTACAGCTCCGTTCTCTGGGCCTGCGGGCTGCAGCACGACGTCTCGCTTCTGCCCCGGGGAGACGAGTCTCTGGTCGGGAGCGG
The DNA here is from genome assembly GCA_014235935.1 of Colletotrichum musicola. Classification (NCBI taxonomy): domain Eukaryota; kingdom Fungi; phylum Ascomycota; class Sordariomycetes; order Glomerellales; family Glomerellaceae; genus Colletotrichum; species Colletotrichum musicola. Next base: position 24,743 of record WIGM01000104.1, read on the forward strand.
CGGCGACGCTCTATCCGGAGGACAAAAGCAGCGAGTCGTAAGTTGAGCCGGCAGTCGCCACGCACACCGAGGGGCGTTTCAGCTGACAAATGAGTAAAACAGGCACTGGCGAGGTCGATCTACTCCCGCAAGCCCATCCTGCTGCTCGACGACGTCTTCAGCGCCCTGGACAACACCACCGCTCGATTGGTTTTCAACCGACTGCTCGGAGAAGGCGGTTTGCTCCGCAAGTCGGGGACAACAGTGGTGCTCGCCACGTCTGCAGGTAAGACCAGAAGCACAATCCAATGCGCTGCCGACTACTGATTGCTTTTCCTCGCCACAGTTCACTTCCTTCCCTCGGCGGATCACATCATAGTGCTCGCCAAAGACGGTGCCGTCGTTCAGGAGGGCAGCTTCGCCTCGCTGCAAGAGACGGAAGGTTACGTCAAGGACTTGGCTCTGAAGGCGAAATCGACGACCGAGCTGGACGACCCTGAGGTCGCGTCAGGACCGCCGGCGTCGACCGAGCCGTCGGCGGCGGAAGAGGACGCCGACCTGACGCGCCAATCTGGCGACATCACGCTCTACAAGTTCTATTTCAAATCAGTTGCCGCCTTCATGGCCCTCTTCTGGCTCTTCCTCGCAATCGTCTACATCGGCCTCGGGAAGGCACCTCGTAAGTTCGCCCATCGTCCGCCCCCCTCTGATTGCAAGCACAGTTCCGTGCAAAACTCACCGAGAACAGAGATTTGGCTCCGCGTCTGGGGCGAGCAGGGCACGAACCACGAGTCTGCGTATTACTTCGGAGGCTACGTGGCCCTGGCCATGAGCTGCGTGATCGCATCTGCCATGAGCGTTTGGTACGAAACCAGCAAACTCCCCAAACCCCGATTGGTTGGCTGATACGCAGACAAGCTTCTTCATGCTCAAGATCGTCCCCGAATCTGCGCAGAACCTGCACTGGCTATTTCTCGAAGCAGTCATACGGTAGGCCAAGGAACCCCCCCCCCCCCCCCCCCCAAAAAAAAAAGGCCGGCATGTCTGTCTTGCGGTTTCTTCTAACATCACTGCTAGGGCCCCTCTCTGGTTCTTCACGACCACCGACAGCGGCGTGACTCTGAACAAGTCTGTTTAGCACCAGCCTCTCTCGACTTGCTTTTGGCTAAATTATTTGGGTGCAGATTTACTCAGGACATGACCCTGTTGGATAATCGACTACCGGTCGCGGCCTACCACACAGCTTACGGTACGAGAGCACCAGCAGTTCCTTCCATGACAACGAGAAACTAACCCAGGTTGCAAAACAGACGTTCTCACGGTCCTCCTCAGCACCGCCCTGATCGCAGCCGGCGCCCAGTACGTCGCGGCGGCCATCCCCTTCAGCATGGTCGCGCTGTACTTCCTAGCCAGGTTCTACCTCCTAACATCCCGGCAAATGCGCCACCTCGACCTAGAGGCCAAGTCGCCGCTGTACACGCTCTTCACCGAGACCATCAACGGCCTCGCGACCATCCGGGCCTTCGACTGGAGGCACCTCTTCCTCGAGGAGAACCTGCGCCTGCTCGACCTGTCCCAGAAGCCGTACTACCTCATGTTCTGCATCCAGCGCTGGCTCAACGTCGCGCTCGACCTCTTCGTCGCGTGCATTGCCGTCGTCCTGGTGGCGTTCGCCGTGCAGTTCCCCCACACCACGTCGCAGGGGGCGATTGGGGTCGCGATGATCAACATCATCATGTTCAACACGGAGCTGACGGAGCTCGTGAACAACTGGACCGACCTGGAGGCGTCCCTCGGGGCCGTCGCCAGGCTGAGACGGTTCCTGCTGGAGGCGCCGCGGGAAGACGGCCCGGCCGAGTGCGCCACCTTGCCGGAGAACTGGCCTTCGTCGGGCCTCATCGAGGTCAAGGACGTTTCGGCAGCCTACAGGTACGTTGATTTCTGAGAGCTTGTCGAAAACGCCAAAATCCCGGCGGGCATGCTGCTTGATTGTGGATCTGACGAGTAGCTGACATCACATGCGCTCCCCTTTTCCAGGCAGGAAAGCAGGCCGGTCCTTCGGAATGTTTCTCTGACCATCAGACCGAACCAAAAGGTTGGAATCTGCGGACGCACTGGGAGGTAAGCTTACACACTCCTCAACTGGAACCCATGAAGCAGACGTCTGACCCAACATGATTCCGACGTGCAGCGGCAAGAGCTCATTTATCCTGGCCCTCCTCCGCCTCGTCGAGTACCAGTCTGGGACGATCTACGTCGACGGCGTCGACCTCTCGCAGATACCCAGGGCCACGCTCCGGGACCGCCTCAACGCACTCCCCCAGGATCCCGTCACCATCGGCGGCACCGTCCGTCTCAACCTGGCCCCGGAGGCGCCGCGCCTGAGCGACGACCTGCTCATCGCGTCGCTGCAAAAGTTGAAGCTGTGGGACCTCGTGCAGGAGCGCGGCGGCCTCGACGCCGAGCTCGGCGACATGAACCTGTCGCGCGGGCAGCAGCAGCTCTTCTGCCTGGCGCGGGCCGTGCTCGGCAGGTCCAGGGTCGTGCTCCTCGACGAGGCGACGAGCAGCCTGGACAAGCAGACGGACGAGGACGTGCAGCGGGTCCTGAGGGGCGAGTTCGGCGATTGCACTGTGATTACCGTCGCGCACAGGCTCGAGACGATCGTGGAGGGCGACGTGGTCGTCGTGATGGACGGGGGCGAGGTCGTCGAGGTCGGCGCGCCCCGGGAGCTGCTCGAGCAGGATGGATCCAGGTTCAAGGAACTGTGGGACAGTCGTCACCAGTAGACTTCTCGCATGTCAATTACTTTTTTTTTTTTTTTTTGGCTCAGGGTGGAAGGTCTTGCAGCGATGCTTGGACCATGATGAGGGCGATTACCAGGCCACATCAGACATATCAGACCAGGCGGAGGATCATCCTGTCGACGCGCTGGCAGATCTGTGGTAATTACAACTTCCTTTCAGATAATGCGGCCCGCCGGGAGGCGAGGCCAGGTAGTTTGGTAACATTTAGGACAAATCAAATATCGTGGCAGCTCAAATGCGACACACAAGTCTCGGCCTCGTGAAGTCGACAAAGCCATCCGGATTGGGGCAGCAACCGGCCTGTACATGGTACGTAGCCCTGCTCCGAGTACGGGGATCAGAGCTCGTGTCGGGTGGAGAAGGGGGGGACGGATGCACTGGCAACTGCAGAACGGATCGGCAGGAACATGCAGGCGCGACGCGCAGGGCCGACGCAAATGCTCCGGATTTTTTTCCAGGCTTTTTTGTTCGGGCGGTGCTGTTGTTATTCATAGCAGCGGTGCTGGGTCCTTCTCTCCACACTTTTCCCACGTCTGCTATTGCTGGGGTAATACGTGTTAAAAGGGTAAGAAGCGATTGTATTGGGTAAGAGGTATTGGCATTCTACGGACATGTCACACAATGACTTGTTGCTGAGGAGAGACGAAAAAAGTTTGACCTTGGACACTGATTAGAAGAAGGAGAAAAAAACAAAAACAAAAGTAGGAAGTGTCGGCCGATAAGAGCGGTTGGGCGGCTCCCCGCGGGAGAAGGTTCAATGTTTGTTTCTCCTAGTCTTAACCTTTTTCCATCTTCCTGTCTACTATATTCCATGATTAGGTCTCCATCATGGCATCCCGGGTTGTCCGACTCAGCTGCGATGGTTTGGCAGGCTACATAGCGTTCGCCCGTGAGTGGTTTGCAAGGAAGCCATTACCTACGACGAACTCTGTTTAAATTGGTTCAATCAGACGTTTATCGTGGGTCAGTACGGATAGGTACTTGCGGTCGTTGTTTGGTGGTTCACTACATGGGTACGTACCGAAGCCTCAATGCCGAGTGCCATCCCCTGTCGGCTGCCCCACTCATGTCAACCTATCGCGCGATGTCGTGCCAACCCGGGCCGGCAGTCAGAGCACCTCGCACCAACTGTGACCGCATGCTACCGTGACGGCGGGCGAGGTCGCGTTCGACGTCTCCTCACCGCACACCTGAGAATCTTCGTTGCAACGCTCGAGTTGGCGGGTGAGGCGTGCGATTTCTCGGTAGGTAATCCGGTGTCTCAGGCAGCGAAGGCGACGCCACGAGACAACCGCGTCTCCCCGTTGAAGCAGGCACGTTCCTCCCCGAGCACCTGCCATCCAATCAGAGCGCACGGCCTCATGCGTGCTTTCCGCGCCTGGTTTCCCGCCGGTCCTTGTTAGTCATACATAGTTACTCCGTACCTATCTAACCTGAATAGCAGACCAGATGCCAGGGATGGACGGACGGACGGACGGGCTTTCGTTCTGTGGCGTTCCAGCTCGTGGGCCAAGAATTCGAGGAGACAGTTGAATGTCACCTTAATGTAATGGAGAACCCACCTCTGGCCATCTCGCAGTCGCTCTCTCTTTGGTGTGTGGAGAAACTGGACCGGCACCTGAGCAGGAGCTTCCCAGAATCGTGGTTGCATGTTCCTGGGCCCCAGAAACCCTTGTCCAGAGGGGAAGGACCCGTCTGCCGGTCCAGGGAAGTGTCCAGGCAAGGGGGGTAGGGGTACCCCCTTCTTCTCCTGGTGAAGCTAAATGACTTACACTAACGCCCGGCCCAAAAACTAAAATTCAATTCCCCCCCCCAGTGGGCAGTGGCCGCGCGGGCAACCGGCGCGGAAAGTGTTGAATAAGCTTTTGCGAGAGAAAGAACTGGATTGCTGGAGAGCTTCCTTGGGAGAAACCGGCGCCCCTCTCGGCAGGGGTTTCTCAGCGTTGTGGCTTGCTCGCGCCAGACTCGTGGGCACATATTTATCTCCCCCTTCCCGTCTCGGAGCTCTCCTCCTCTCCCTCTTCTCTCCTCACGTCACGTACCCAGTACTGTAACATTCATCAACGTCAACTCGCCTGCCAAAAACCGTCTCGAGAATCCTAATATTTCCATCAACCGATACCAGACAAGATGAAGTTCACCCTCGCCCTCGTTGCCGCCGGCCTCGTCGCCGCCCAGGACTTCTCCGGTGTCCCCCAGTGCGCCGTACGTCGTCACCTCACATCCCGTCCCTCTGCTGTGCAACAAATCATTATGCGCTAACACAAACCCTCACAGCTCCCCTGCCTGGCTGACGCCATCCCCAAGGTCGGCTGCGCCCTGACCGACACCGCCTGCCAATGCTCCACCGAGAAGCAGGAGGCCCTCGTCCCCATCGCCGCCCCTTGCCTGCTCTCCGCCTGCAACTCCGGCGATCTCGGCAAGGCCCAGTCAGCCGCCGCCGCCGCCTGCTCCCGCTTCCTGGCCACTGCCTCCGCCCAGCCCAGCGCCTCTGCTGCTGCCTCTTCCGCCCCCGCGGCTGCCACCTCCGCCTCTGCCGCCGTCTCTTCGGCCGCTGCTTCCGCCTCTGCCAGCGCTTCTGCTCCTGCTTCTGCCGCTGCTACGACCGCCTCTGCCGCCGTTACCCCCAGCAGCAACGCCACCGCCTCTATCACCCTCAGCCGCACCCCCTCCACTGCCAACCCCACCGGCACCGGTGCCGGCGCGAGTGCCACTCCCTCGTCTTCCGGCAACGCCGCTCCTCAGGGTACCGCCGCCGTCGGCGGTGTGGCCCTGGCCGCCCTGGCTGGTCTCGTTGCCGCCGTTCTCTAAGCGCTTTTTGGACAGGAGGGGTTGTGATATAGCGGGATTTACGTTTAAGCGTTGCAATTTCCGAGTTTGTTGAATGGAACCTACATCGGACGTCTAGACTTCACACGAGGATGGGCGAGAAAAAGTATTCGTCATTGCCCACGACCTGTTGTCCTCGGTGACATCAGTTACATATTTAATTGAACATACCAACCTTTTAGTTTCAAAGCAACCTTGTCTGTCGAGTTCGTGAAATCGCCTGCCACACGACGCTCGTCACATTATGGTGTGTGTAGGTGGACAAGTGACTCGAATCAGACGGGAGCTGAGGGAACCAAATCCCTCTGATTACGTAGCACGCATGTGTCCGTGCCAAGATTGTGGTGGCAGGCTCTCCCTACTGACGACAGAGGTGTGTTTACCTTTTGCCTCCAAAGTCTTTCGAGTGTTTTGCCCCGACCGGTGGTGACGGCCGCCGTCGTGGACCGGGATCCCTGGGGCATTTTGGGGGAGGCTAGCTCTTGTTTCGACTGCATACTTTATGGTTTGCGACTCCGAACTCGAGTTCTCCGTCATTTCCATCTGATATATAGAGAACTGAGTGTCAACGAAGGAGACTGATGTGCGCAGGTCCTATTCCTGGACGACAGTGACGACAGTGATGGAGGACTGCAACAGTGGTAGGTAGCGGCAGTAGCATAGCCCAGAAAGCCTGAGGCGGGCACTGCAAGTAGAGGGTAGTCGGAAATCCTCCCGAAGGACTAGCTGACACTGGATGCCTTTGAATCCTCCGGGGACGGGAAAGGGTGCTTGTTTGTGGTGCCGAGATCTCGGGCTGAACGTTTCCGTGAGAATGTTTGTCGGACACCGAGACGTGTCGCTCCGTTGCACTGTCTTCGGTGGACGGAAAGCAGCAGATAGCCCACGACCACTGGGTGACATGCCGCAAAACGTAGTCCACCCAGCTAGAGGCCGCTCCGAGGTATTGCAACCGTGGAACAGAGTTCTCGGTGTCTCGTGGGAGTGACGCCCACAAAAGTCGATGAGAAGATAAGTAAGGGGAGTTTCTCGATCGAAGATCGTACTCTTGTCCTTGCCCACCTCATTTCGGTCATCACGTTGACGCCACAGACATCCAGCAGAGCTCGTCGATCGGAACCTAGGCCTCTTTACGTTATGGTCATGAGTTTTCCTGATTGCCCCGAGGAATTGAGGGTTAATTGCACCCAGATTTCTAACATCACCTCGAACAGCGACATCTCAGGCCTAGGTGTAGGTTAACCCAGGCTCTATTGTACCGATGTCTAACTCCCCGTATTGTGGATTGGTTGGCTTACTCTATAAATCAAAGGTCGTCATTGGATTCGTGGGAACTGGATACATGGTCTTCGCTCTTCTTCTTCTGAACTACCTCATTGCGTTCGACCCCTCAGTCCCACCCCGCAACACAGGTTCTAGCGCCATAGACTTGCAGAATGATGGCCTCCCAACCTCTCGGCCGAGCCCCGACACTGACGCTGAAACGGCTCGACGTAAATGGAAGCCCAGCATCGTTGACAAGGGGTTTCTCGACCGGACTCGCAGAGTCGCAAAGAAAGTGCTTGGACTCTGCGGCCTGCGCGCTCTGATTGTAGATCCCGCCCGGTCAACCCACGTACAAGACTGCTTCAATAAGGTAGCCGAATCATACGGGAGTCATTCAGAGCATGCGGCTAACTTTTGGCAGTGCATTATCGGATTATGCGACCTTCAAATAGTTACCGGGATCAGCATTCTAGTCAGCGGGTTCGTGAGCTTGAACGGAGACCTGTCGATATTCCACTGGGAAATCATAGTCAACCTCGCCTGGTTCTCCTGCGTCACGCATCTCTCTGGACTGGTCACTCTCAGGACTTATTTTCAGCAACATCGTTGGAAGAGACGAGTTCGGATTTCACTTATGACAGCCTTGCTTGTTGCACTCCTGGTGGCTCGAATTCCGACTGGGTTCATGGCCTACTTCCTCAAATCAAACCGTGCAATTTGTCTATTTCACATTCGATGTTCAGATCTGACAGCTCGAACAATTTGGGATTACCGTTACGAATTTCAGACTATGCTTTTCTCAGTCATACTTCTCGTCTTCGGCTTTGTCTCTCGGAGTGTTAAACTCTCCGCCCGACTTTCAAGTAAGATGCAACATTTCATAAGAGAGCCATTTCGAAAGCTCAGCCGACGTTTCTTCAGATGCTTAGCAAGTATCGACTCAAAAATAGACGGAGAGTCCTCTCAAAGAGAGCTGCGCCGATCCGCGATAGCCTGGCTATGGCGCCAGTTTCTACTCAACCCAGTTATTGCAGCCTATCTCGCTGCACGCCATCAGTTCTACCTATTTAACTCTATGTTGGCAGAGGTAAATGGCCCACTACTACTCTTACTTTTCAACAAGCAGCATGCTGAAAAGTGTAGTTGTATTGGCTCGCCGTACTCCTATTTTGGGGAACATTTCAGTTGAAGACATGCTTAGACACCGAGAGCGTCTGGACTACTATGGAGGGGAGCAGTTCCAAATTCCAATTCGGGCAACTCCTGCCAGTGTTGCTTCTCTCTGCGCCCCTGGTTCCTATGGGCGACATTTTCCTTTCGGAACCTAGTGGGGGCCGCCCTTCGCAACATCTCTCGCAGCTCAACCAGTTCGACTCGGAAACTTTGGCAACTTCGGCGACAAATGATGCGCTTAGAAACATTGAAGAAATCAACAATTCACCACAGGACCTCTTCAATCCCGGTACGAGATTGGTTGACGAACAACGCATTCGAGGAAGCAATATGCAGGCTTTACCGCGAACAACGCAAGTAGAAGCTACGGATTTGCAAGACCCAGAAGCAAGGCCAAACTCGAACGACTTCATTAGGGTTGCAGACTCTGGCGAATCTCAAATACTGACATGCATATTATTCCATGATGACCGGCGGCCTGCGACGTGGATCGGCCTGTGCATCTCTGTCAATTGTCTGGCAATAATGGCGCTGACGTTCGCATTCTTCGGGCGTATGATTGCGGATGTCAGAATCAACGGGTTCAAAACGACTGCCTCAGAGATGGACGCAACTGGTTTCTGGCTCGAAGAACCAGGTGCGATCTATTTCGTACTGTTCGGATACTCGTCAGCGTTGATCTGCAATTTTCTCTGCGGAATTACCATGGGGCAATGGCTCGAGAGATCCCGATCGACTGGCTGGGGTGACGTGCTCTGGAAGAGGATCCTGTTTCTAATCTTCACCCTTAGCGTTTGGGGTTCTTACCTTCCTATGTTCTGGTACGAGGAGACAGGTGATGAAGAGGATCCGGTTGTGTATCTGTCAAGGAAAAAGGTGCTTTTATCATGCACGTTTGGTTGGTTCGGCTTCATTCTGTTGGTTTCCCTCGCTTTGTCATTTGGAGCTTGGATTGTCAAGAGAAAGTCGACTGGGTAGTTGCAAAGCCAATCGAAAATGGAAGCAGCATAAGGCCCCTCTAGAGTGCCGCGTGCTAGGGCAATCGGCCACGTCGTCTCGGCACAGAAGCCATCTACGCCACATTACCCAATCTGAACCTCCACGCGGGATGTCTGAGAGATGTAGCCAATGGCCAAGCCGACGGTGCAGCATCGCGAGTTCAGCTCGAGACGCCATGTCCTACCATCCCGCGCCGCCGGGAAGACATTCCCAGTGCCAAGATGCCAGCGCAAAAGGATTCGAGACCCCGCCGCTGCCGCGCCGGTGCCGACCCCCCACTATCGGGCCCTAAAGACCGCCAGAGGGACGCTAACACGGACCAGGTGCCCCTCCCTCAGCGAGCCAGAACCCCGGCGATTCGCTGATCGACGGGGGTGTCGCCCTCTAAAAGGGAGCTTGGCCGGCGCGCCGTCCACTGAAGGCTGGAATCGGCCGGTTCCGCCGACCTGGGCCGGTTGCGGTGTTTGGCCCGGGCCATTCACAGGTGCGGAACGTCACATGAAGACGCTGAAAACCCCGCCCAACCCTCGTGGCAATGGCGAACAGCTCCCCACCTCGTTCCCACCTTCCCTTGCACGAACGGCGAACAGCGCAAGCTCCCCTGGCACCACCTGAAAGTTTTTTTTCTCTTTTCCTTATTTTTGTTGACTGATGCTGGGATGTCGCCTCGATAAAACCCGCCGACCACCTGAGAGCCTCCATTCCCTCCCTCCCCCTCCTTTGCGAGTAACAGAAAAGGGTGTCGCTCCAAGTTTCGCGCCAGTCTCGATTGCGATATACCACCACCTCCGTCACGCGCTCTACGAAAGGAAGACCAGCGACCGCTGACTTCCGTCGTGACCATCGCCAACGACCCTCGCGCCATAGACGACAGTCATATGTTGCGCGCCGCCTCGGCCGACTTCTTCAACTACCACTTCCCGGCGCATCGGTTTATGCGCCGTTCCATCTTTCGATAGAATCACCAGCAGGCGACTTGGAGTCTTTGCGCTTGCTGCCAGGGGACGAGAAAGACCAGGCAGATATCACCTGTTTTCACCACATACCGACCACACGTCGCGCCGACGAGCTCAGTTGAGATTTGAGACTCTTTGCGCAGACGACATCGTTTGAAAGAGTTTGCGCGCAGGTATGTCAACTCGGCGAGATGGAAATTCCCCATTGTGCGCAACGGCTGCTGACTGCGACTCCTAGATTGCATGCCAGGCGGCCCCTCACGATTCGAGTCCGTACTGTCGCTACCGCTCTCGCGATTCGCCCTCTCCAGAACATCCGATAACCGACGACACGCCTACGAGCTCGTGCCCACAATGGCAGTCGAAGATACCCCCAAGAACCTCCACACCCCGCCGGTGACGACGACGCAGATCACCGGCGGCGTCGACGAGTCCGAGCTGGTCAGCCAGGGCCTGCAGAACATCGAGGCGCGCAAGGTGCACTGGTGGAGCTACTTCACCACCGTCGACTTCTGGATCGTCCTGCTCGTCGGCCAGGTGCTCGCCCTGTGCATCACCTCGACCAACACCTTCACGAACCTGCTCTCGACCAACGGCGTCTCCATCCCGGCCTTCCAGACCGTCTTCAACTACATCCTCCTCTTCCTCATCTACTTCCCCATCACCATCTGGAAGTACGGCCTCAAGAAGTGGGGCAAGGTTTTGCTCAGGGACGGCTGGAAGTACTTCATCCTCTCGTTTTTGGATGTTGAGGGCAACTACTTCACCGTCCTCGCCTACCGCTACACCAACATCCTCTCGGCCCAGCTGCTCAACTTCTGGGCCATCGTCATCGTCATCATCCTCTCCTTCACCCTGCTGAAGGTGCGCTACAAGGTCTTCCAGATCCTCGGCATCGTCGTCGCCATCGGCGGCTGCGGCGTCCTGCTCGCCTCGGACCACATCACCGGCTCCAACGGCGGTCCCGGGCTCGACCTGCTCAAGGGCGACCTCTTCGCGCTCCTCGGCGCCACGCTCTACGGCGTCACCAACGTCACCGAGGAGTGGTTCGTCAGCAGGCGGCCCGTCTACGAGGTGCTCGCCTTCATGGGCATGTGGGGCATGTGCATCAACGGCGTGCAGGCCGCCATCTTCGACCGCCAGTCCTTCAACGAGGCGACGTGGAACGGCGCCGCCGCGGGATACCTGGTGGGCTACACGCTCGCCCTGTGCCTGTTTTACAGCCTGGTGCCCGTGCTGCTGCGCATGGCCAGCGCCGCGTTCTACAACATCTCGCTGCTGACGGGCAACTTCTGGGGTATTATCATTGGCGTCAACGTGTTCGGGTACGCCATCCACTGGATGTACCCCATCGCGTTCGTGCTCATCATCCTCGGCCAGATCGCGTACTTCCTCGCGGGCAGCATGCTGGGCGACTCGAAGAAGCCGTGGCTGGGGGACAACCAGGAGGACGGCGTCGCGGGCCTGGGCACCGCGAAGCTCAAGGCCATCAACGCCGCGCGGAGGCGCCAGCTCGCCGGCTCGGAGGGCCAGTATGCGTAAGAGAGAGGTCGTTGTTGTTGTCAGCTCGAAGGGGGAGGTTTTTTGTTCGAGAGAAGTAACGGTTTTAATGCAGGAGGATTCGACGACCTTTGGATGCTCAGACGAAATGTTCGTGTCCCTCGTCCGAGACAAGGGCCGGCTGAGCTCCGTCTTTCGCCGGCCCGGCCGGGTTGTTGGGTACCGACGATGATTTTTGGTTTACTTGTGACGAGAAGAAGAAAATTTAATAATATGTATACCTTGCCCGACGAGCAACTTCCTAGTAACGGCAACCCCCGTCCCTCCAACACGCTTTCGGCACACCCCCGATTGACGTTCGGAAGCGGAAGCTAGAGACTTCAACCGGCGGCGGGTAAATTCGGGCGGCAGGGCGATGAGCCGCACGGCCGACGTCAGGCTCGAATCGTACATATCTTTGATACGTTCGCTTTGGTCAGTGCTTTTGCAAGCCCTGCGTTTTTTGCTCAGATAGAGGAAAGAAGGAAAAGTATGGCTAGTCATTTCGGACGCAACCTCAAAGGCAAACCGAGTCGTTGGACATGGAGCGGGGCATTCTTCCATCTTTGTGAGAATTCCATGGAGCCTCTATCGCCAGGCCCCTGTGGCCTTCTGCATACACGAATGTCCGAAATGGAAGTTTGTGGTTCAACGATTAAATTGCCGCCAAGCAATGGTATGGCCAAGGAGTCCTAGAGTGGCTCAGAGTCTCATCGTCGCGTAAGCGGTTCCTCGCCAAGGGTCCAACAACAACGAGGTGTGTGGCCGCCCAAACGCGAGCCGTGACGGGGACACGATGTCGCCGTCCGAGATAAGCGGCTGGTTCCGTTGAGGTTACACGGCCCAGGGTTCGAGTATCTCTTCCCTCTTATCCTTCCCTTCTTTGATTTTTCTTCTCTTCACATGGCGTTGGCCTTCATCACTCTGGCCGGAAAGCTTCATCAACCTGGCTATTTGTCGTCGTCCCACCGCAGGGGTTCCTGCATCAAACCGCTCCTCGACTGCAAACCGGCCCCCCCAGCGATACAAGACCCCACGTCGTGAAATCACCACCACAAGCGGGCGGAACCGCCAACGCTGGGCGTCAGCTACGCCTACGCGGCCCTACCAACCAACAAGCACTCACCAACCGCAGATGCGGCTAACCAGTCGGGCGTAGACGTCTGCTCGGGGGGGGGCTTAGCTAGCCCCCATGTCCCCAAAGCCGCAATCGTGATTGGGAACCAAACCGGTGCGACCACACATCCATGGGTCGTCCCGAAGGAAATTACCATGCAAAGTCCCCAACGTACAGGGCAGGCCGCGCTGTGAGGGTAGGAGCCCGATTGGTCGCACCTTTTTTTTTTTCGTGTCCGTAGTACCACGTAGAGAACATAGAGACAGAGTGAGGCGCGGTGTTATCGTCGTTGCGTTGTGCGTCCGTCATACAAAGCGCTTAATGTCTTGGTTTGTCTCGGCAGGTTGGAGGAGGGGCTGTGTGATGGCTCTCTTCTCTTCTCGTCGTCTAACTCCATCGACCGTCCCATGGTCCACCTCTCTTATCTGCCGCATACCTACTAGTAGTTGCAACTTGCATGGAGCTCATCTAAGAGGTTCTCCCCCCTCCCATCTGTCGTCATTTGATAAATCTCCGCCTGGTCTTGTCATCCTGACACTACGACGGCCCATCACTCCATCACTCCATCATTTCTCCAGAACTTAACCTTTTTACACCGTCTCTCGTTGCGCTGCCGCATCTCTCTCCGGGCAATCCGGTGCGCGCCAAGACCCCTTCCCAAAACCCTCCAGGAGCGTCCCCTGCAGCTCGTCTCAGAATTTCGGGCAACTCTTCATCTCATCTCTCCCCAAGGCTTTCTTTCCCTCTCTTCTTTCGAACTCTCGGTCCTTTCCAACCCTAAATTTACCGTCTCTCCTCCACGAAAACCAAGGATCGCCCAGCGAAGGGCGCCGACCTAAGGCGGACTCTGCGATCGATCACCGAGGATACGCAAGGGTATACCATAGTAAAAATGCCCGCCCTTACTTTTATTTTTGTGACCAACGGAACACACCGCGGACCCGGGTACCGAAGGAAAGGAAAGAGACGGGCGTTACGCGGACGAACCCTGACTTAGGGATCAGGGAAGAACTGGGGGGAGGGGCTTACGAGTCGTCGCAACAATACGCAAAAGTCTATTTTGGCTGTCGCAACACAACGGGTGGGAAACAATACGACATTGACGACCCGGCGAAAGGGGGAGAGGGTTTGCGGTCTGAGCTCAACGGCCTGTTCGAGCGTCATCTGATATAGCGCGGGGTGTTCGCTCCATTTGCTATGTGTGAACCTGTGCGTGGAGGAGCGACCGAGAGTACTCGGCCAGACAGTCAGTCCATCATCTCTTTTTTTTTTAATCATCCTGCCACCCTCTCTTCGTCCTGAGAAGAGCACCCTTACCTGCGACATTTTCTCGTATCGACTCATCTTTTCGTCGGCCGGGGAACACTAGAAGAAGGGGGGAGAGACGAATACTCTTTTTAGATCGAGGATCGCGCTATGGGTCCGACTAACACCGGCGCAATGATAGTGACTCAATCTCGATGGGCGTCAATCCGCTCGGCCGGCGCGTCGCGCCGGTCGAGAGTCGCCGCCGCCGCCTTGATACTGTTCCTCGCCTCCGCCGCGCTGGTGCTCCAGCCCGACTGGCACGCCGCCACGTCCGGCCTCCGCGTGCCCGGAATGCCCAAGGCCTCGCCGACGTCGGAGCCGTTGATGCCGACGATGCCGGCGACCGAAACACCCGATGACGCCACGGCGACGCCAGTCACACCGCCGACGGACGCTAAAGTGATGACCGCCGTCCTGCACACCGACGAGGATGGCATCCTGCTCTCCGCGGGCAACCCGGTCTTCGTGTCGCCGAATGGACGGTGCACGCTGGCCCTGCAACCCGATGGGGACCTCGTCCTCTCGCACGTCGTCGACAGCGTCGCCCGCCCTGTATGGTGGACGTCAACCGGGGACCACCACACGGGCGGCCGCACCGTCGGCGTGGAATCACACAACGGCCACTTGCGGCTCGTCATCAAGGCCGTGCTGAAGAACACGTGGGTGACGGTGTGGCACAGCGATTTTGAACCGCGGTGCAGCCAGTCCAGACCGAAACGCGACGGGGAGGCCAGCCAGAACCAGAACACCGGCCAGCTCGAACTTTCGGACGACGGGCAGCTTACGCTCACGGGCGCGTGCGACCTCTACGTGCCGGCTGCCGAGCGGGAGAAGGAGCGCAGCCTGGCCGTTATCGTGGCGGGGCTGTACCGCACGAACAACAGGGCCTGCAAGACGCACATGGATCACATCGTCGAGAACCACCCAGCCTTCTCGCGGGTCGACGTGTTCGCGTACGTCCTCTTCGAGCCGGCAGACATAGACGTGCACAAGCGGACGCGGGAGTCGATCGAGGCGGAGCTAAGGGAGTGCTACGGGGCGCACCTGCGGTCCGTGGACGTCGTGCCCGTCGCGGAGGCGGAGGTGGCGTACCCGGGGGGCCCGGAGGCAATGCTGGCGCCGTGCGGGGAGAGGCTGACGAGGCTGAACAACCAGCTGCGGACCGTCTGGCTGGCGGCGCAGAAGTGGTGGGCGTGGAGCGTCACCAACGGATTCAAGCACGACACGGTGCTGCGGATCAGGCCTGACACGTCGTTTTGGGCCCGGCCCGAGTTCCAGAGCTTGGAGAAGTTGGGGAACACGCTCGTGCTGCCGCATCCCAAGGGGGAGCACTACTTTTACTGTGCGCGGATGAGTGGGAACGTTGGAGTTGGTGAGTTTACCTCTTTTTTGAATGCTCCTCTCGGCATGTCTCGCTTGAGAGAGGAACGGAAGCTGACAGCTCGGAAACAGGCGTGTCGGACCAGATCGCCTACGGAAACGTCGCGAGCATGCAGCACTGGCTGAACATGTACGACCGGTTTGCGCAGATGGTGGACCTGGCGGCGAACCCTGACCGGCCGGCGATGCGGGACTTCAGCGGGTGCGAGGATCTCCCGACGGGCCCGCTGGCGAGCGACTGCCCGCGCCCGGCGCCGTGCTCGATCGAGTGTCTTGTCGCTTGGTACCTGGACGCGCGCGGGTTGGACTTCCGGGTGGAGTGGGGGTGGGAGCAGAACGTGCTGCGGTGGAAGGATATCGGCATGATCGGGGCGGAGGAGGAGAGGATGGCGGACCAGAGACAGGACGACAAGGACGACGGGATGAAGTGGGGGTGAGCGAGAGGGCCGCGCGTACGCCTCTCGAGTTTGGCTTTTCTTTTGTTTCTTTTTTGGTTTGGGATAACAAGCGTGGTGTTGGCGGTTCTGGGACTTGCTTGCGTGAGTTTCTGGAGGGCGTTTGGGCAACGGACCCGGGACACGTTGAAATAAAATGTCGGAGTACGTGTACACTAGGAATGAACATGTCGGAGAGAGACCTAGCCGAGTCAGAAGATTCAAAATGGCATGACATTATCTTACCTTGGATCAACGTGGAGGCCATGGTCTGGACCGGTAAGATGCACCGTGGCACCCACAGTCGGCGAGCTTGTAGATAGAAGATCGTGGCGTGTGGATGTCGGTTAAACCCCTGAGGGAGGGCTGAGTCCGCTGAGACGCTTTCACAGCCTTTCGGCTTTGGCTTGGAAGGCCGGAACAGAAAGCCTCGTGGTGATTTCCACGGCGCCCACCAGAGGCGAGGAGGTGAGGAAGTGAAGATGGAAACAGCCCCATCCCGTGATCATACGGCCAGGGGTTCCTTCCAGTCAAGGTTCCGGGTGGGGCACCGCTCGGCAGGTGTGGGGTGGGGTGGGGGATCTTGACTCTTGCCTATTTGGGACGACGCCATTCTCACACTCCGCAGCACCTCGACGTTTGTGCCCCTGGGTTATGAGATATTGGTTTGGTATTGTGAGTTGAGTGATTACTTGTACTCAGTTGAGGGAGTTTCAAGATGTTTCTCGCTTCGCTTTGGTGGTCAATATCCCGCGATTCTTGAGAGACGGCGACAGGGGTAGCAAGATGTGGATTCCGGTGCTGTACGCCGACCTGCTACAGAGACCACTCGCAGCGTCCCAAATTAGAAACCCAAGTCTCTACTTGCAGACCATCGTGAGATGCCTTACTTTCGGACTTAACTTGCAAGGCGCTTGGGCTGTCCCAATGGATGCAAATAGAATCTTCGAGCCGGGTCTTGGCGTCAAACGTGACGGTAAGTGAACGTCTAACCGTGTAAGTGGTAAAGGCGAATGTCCGAATGAACTAGTGAGCACGCGAGTCTGACTTCGGATACCAGTGGAAGAAGGACTTTTGCGAGGCCTCGCCGACCTTCGCAGCCACCAATTTCACTTACACTCACCGTTTGGGCGGCGGAGAGCGATTTAACCGCTACGGGTAAAACACGTTTCCACGGATGACGGCAAGACGCCTAGCTTACCTCGGTGCTGGGTATTTCGCGTCGCGAATATCGTTGGTTCTCTGACCACGCGTGCGCTGTTCTGGATGATCTAGATAGCTGAAGCCATTACCAATATGGCATCAAAAACCAGTGATCCCCTTTAGTGTTTTAGCTGATCACTTCAAGCTTCGTAAGCAAGATGCTGAGATGATGTCTCTGGAGAATCTCGATCCAGCAGTGAGGACCCTCCATATGTCTACATGTGCTCGCATATTGTTAATACCGGGTATTGTTCTGAATCATTACACTTGCAGGTACGGCTGAATCAACTTGAAGTCGACTCACTCAATGATCTCCACCAAATGAGTCTGGCTGAAGAAACAAATCCCCTCATGAAGTAAGCTGGGAGGTCCAAAAGGGGCCCGATGCTGTGCGGGACGCAACGCTGTGAACGCCCGGGCGTTTTGGCGCCGCTGACAAGCCGCTTCCCCACTGTTTCCAGGGGACGCAGCCAGTAAAACGGCTTAGCGAGCCACTATCAGGCGGCGCTAGGCCTGTTCCTGTCCCGCCAGCAGTCCGGCAGGTGTTCCCGGGGAGCGTCGACTGGCCCGGCGCGTGGACCGCCGCTCCAGGTGTGCCAAACGGGAAGGGTCTGGCCTCTTTGGAGACCTTCCTTCTCATCGTGACTTCCTAGAGTTGGCTCACCACCACACCACACCATCGCATGCACACCACAACCACCGCTAACAGACATCGTTACCCGCGCCGCTCTTCGGCACCAATGGATTCCATAGTCACCCCTCCCTCGTGGTGCTGTCTTACGCCCTCCACGATGGCAACCCAGCCAGGGGGAAATTGTCTCCGGCGCCTTTGGCCATGAACCGGCTCACGCACACGACCCGACTGCTCTCTAGGTAGAGCTTTCTTCGAGCCATGTCCTGATTCAGCTAGTCACGATGTCGTCGTCTCGCTCTCCGGGGCGGCGGCCAGTCCAATTTATGAATGGGACCTTTCTGCCGCCCATCTTTGCCGTTTCTTCTCCTGCTTCTTCAACCCCCCTCCTCTGTTCCCGACAAGCATCCAGAGGCGACGGCGTGCGTTCTCTTGCCGTGCAGACGTTCTGTTTGCGTCCCTTCGTTGATCACCGGATCATCATCACACTCTTTCAACGGCCTCGGCCACCTTGCAATCGTCCATCACCAACTACTACCGACTATACTCTGATTAATACGCTAATAATACCATCGGCAAGATGCTCTTCAAGCAGTCCTTCTTGGCTGTTGCTGCCGCCGTGGGCCCGGCCCTGGCCCACACCTCCCAAGTCCAAGTTTCCAATGGACTGAACCTCTACTGGGGACAGTACGGCCAACCCGACGACCGGCTGTCTGGCTACTGCGACGCACCCGGCGTCACCTCCGTCTCCGTCTCCTTCGTCACCTACTCCCCGAAGAACTCCGGTGGGTGGCCCGGAACCAACTTTGCCGGCCACTGCGGTAGCGAGGTCTTCTACACGAACCCAAAGACCGGCAATCAGACGCAAGTCATCATGAACTGCGACTACATCAAGCAGGACATCAAGTATTGCCAGTCCAAGGGCGTCAAGGTTCTCTTGGCCATTGGCGGCCAGTGTGACCCCAAGGGACCCTGTTCGTACGATATCGACAACGAGCAGCAGGGCCACGACTTTGCCGAGATGCTGCACAAGATGTACGGCCCCTTCGACAAGAGCTGGACCGGACCCCGCCCCTTCGATATCAGCGAGACTGAGCACAACGCCATCGATGGTTTCGACTTTGACATCGAGTTCAAGTACCGTAAGTAGAACGACATCCTGCTCCCTTTTCGTCTATTACACGAGACTAACGACCACCTCAGCGGACCAAAGACCATGGATCAGGATGGTCGAGAAGCTGCGCAGCTGCGGCCCCTACTACATTTCTGCCGCTCCCCAGTGCCCGACTTCTGACCAGTGGTTCCAGCTCAAGGAGCTCATCTACCACGCTCAGTTCGACTCGCTCTTCGTCCAGTTCTACAACAACCCCGGTTGCCAGCTGTCCGACACCCCCAACTACGACGACTGGGAGACGGTCCTCTCCAAGACCTCCAAGAGCAAGGACGCCAAGCTCTACATCGGAGTCCTCGCCAGCGGCGCATCTGGCTGGAACGGCTACGCTCCTCCCCAGACCATCAAGGATCTCGTCTGCGAGGTCCAGAGCAGGCCTAGCTTCGGCGGTGTTTCCATCTGGGATGCCACCCGCGGCGCCATGAACATGATCAACGGCCAGTCTTTCAACGGAGCCGTCGCCGATGCTCTGAAGTACGGCTGCGATGACATTCCCGTCAATACCGTTTCTGCTTCGGCGTCTGCTTCTGCCTCCGTTTCGGCTGCGGCGTCTGGGTCTGGGTCCGTCTCTGCTGCCTCTGCATCTGCCTCAGCCGCTGCCTCCGCGTCGGCCTCTGCCTCTGCGTCGGTCTCTGTGTCTGCGTCAGCCTCTGACTCTGTCTCAGCTTCGGCCACTGGTTCGGCTTCCGCGACTGGCTCTGCATCTGACTCCGTGTCGCAGCGTGGCAACTCCGCTACCGTGTCTGTCTCCGCCTCCGCTTCCGCCTCGGTCTCTGCCTCCGCGACGGCTTCTGGCTCCGTGTCTGACTTCGGCGCATCCGCCTCTGCCTCTGCATCCGTCTCCGCGACAGCTTCTAGCTCCGGTTCTCACTTCGGTGCGAACACCACTGTCTCTGCATCCGGCTCGGCTACCGCTGCTGCCTCTGGGTTTGCTAATGTGACCAGCGCTGTCACCTCTGCGTCCGGGTCCGCCAGCGCTTCCACCACCAAGTCTGCAACACTCACCGACGATACTTGCGACGAGGACGATGATGGCTTCCCTTCTACCACGATGAGCAACTCTCAGTCTGCTGCTGCTTCTGGGTCGGGCGCTGGTTCAGCTTCTGCAGCCTCTGTTACCAATGCCGTCACTTCTGGGTCAGGCACTGCCAGCCCTTCTGCCACTAAGTCCGCAAGCCCTACCGACGACACTTGCGACGAAGACAACGACGACGGCGTCTCCTCTATCAAGACGGCGAGCGTCTCCCGCTCTGCTGCATCTTCCACTGGCGGCGGAAATGGAAGCGGCAGTGATAACGACAGCGCCAGCCCAACCGGTGCCGGTACAGCCAAGCCCACTGCTACTGCTACTGGCTCGGTGTCTGACAAGACCTCCCCAACCGGGGGCAGTGGTCCCGACGACAGCTCCGTCACTCAGTCCGCCAAGAACTCCGCGACTATCTCCATCGCCGACGGAATGACCACCAGCACGGTGTTCACCACCACGGTCCATACCGTCACCTCTTGCCCGCCTTCAGTCCCCTGCACCAAGGGCCAGGTTGTCACTAGGACAATCCCCTGGTACACCACCGTCTGCCCCATCAGCGCGGCGTCTTCTGCGGCCCCCAAGCCCCTGACCAACTCTGCTCCCGAATGGGTCACGAGCACCGTCTACTCGACCAGAACATATGTGATTACCACATGTCCTCCCAACGTGCGATACTGTACTGTCGGGGAGGTCACGACGGCAGTCGTACCAGCTTATACTACGGTCTGCCCGTATACCGCGGTGACCCCGGAGGGTGACAAACCTACCAACGGCCCCAAGCCTCCCGCTACCGCTGAGAACAAGCCTTCGGGCAATGTTCCCACTACCCCGAAGACGACCGGAAGCGGCGGACAGGGCGGCAACAACTCGCCTGGCACGGTTCCCGCGCCGCCAAAGGTCACCACTCCCGCGGGCTCCAACGTCAAGTGCTCCGGACCGAACTGCCCCGGCACGAACGATGATGATGAGGGCCCGACGGTCATCTACACCACCCTCACGGTGCCGGTTGGCCCCAAGGTTAACATGACCATCTCGGGCACTGGTTCGAATACCAAGCCCACCTCCATCACGACGGCCACGCCTAGTATTCCCGTCCAGGCCGGGGCCGCCAAGATTGGCGCCGTTGGCTTTGCGGGTGCCGTTGCTGTCGTCGCCGCTTTTCTTTTGTAATTTTCTTCGCTGATTGAGATACGAGTGACGTGATGTGGGATGCAGGGCTTGTACGACCCAAATACACGGTGCTTTCTGCAGTATCATATTTTTTTTTGGATTTATAAAAGGGGTCCGTACCCAGATGACACAGGCGGGGCATTGGTTTGGATGGATACCTCGACCGTAAATAGTAATCTTATTTCCATGCCAGTCTGTCCCGACTCCCGAGCACCCGTTTGTGATAGGCAAACAAAGGTTATGCGCAGTGCCTTGCATGACGATATTTGGATACCTTGGCATTGTTGGGTGATCACTGATGCCCGGGCCTTATCAGTCGGCTCCTCGGGCGATAACCGTCTTCAGCGGCACGCTCGCACGCTCGCAGGGCAGCAGGAGCGTACCGTTGCCTGCTACGACATGAACACGGCCGATCATGTCACCAATTCCGAATCGGGACCGATGACAAGGCACCGCGATGTGGTGAGATGTGGCTCAAACGCAGTCTGGCAGCGACACAGGAACACCCGTCAAAGGGCGCGGGATTCGAGTCCGTTTCCAAGATGACCCGGCGATGGTTCTGATTGGCGGACAGCTGGCGGTATTCGTCACCCCACCTGCATCCAAGAACGTCATTTTCTGGATTGCTGCAAGGAAGGAGGGGGGTAATAAGGTGGTATTGGTAGAAAGGGAAGGAGGGGCGGGGCGGGCATGAACGTAAGAAGGCTAAAGAAAAATAGGCGCTAACAATCATTAGAACCTTCCAAGACGGTCGGCGGCAGGTCACTTTTTCAGGCGTCGAATGGGGGCTATGTAGCGCACTAATGCGATTTTAGCGTGCAGATGTCCAGTCCCTTGCCTTAGGACGACCTAGTCTGGGCCGGCTTTAGGGGGCTTCGGCTGCGCAACGGGGGAAGGAAGCTGCTATGAGCCTGAATAATTGTCATCGCCGTTGCCTCCTTCCCTCCATTGTCGTCGGTTTCGCTCTCGTGCGACTTTGCAAAACTTGGCAGGTAGGTCCTCAACGCCAAACCCGGACGCCGGGCTTCTTTTTTTTCCTTCCTTCCTTCCAAGGTTCTACCTGATCTTGCCTCCTTCCCTTCCATACACTACTTCCTTTGATATTTCGATCGCGCCTGTGCCTGCGCCGGCTGCCTCCCGTCACCGCCTTGTCGCCAACCGAAGCAGGTTCCGGTCTCATCTTATTCCTCCTTCTCCAATTCCGCATCGTCTCCATCTTTCCTCCCTTCCCGCCAGCCCGCCAACCCGCCTGCCAGCCCGCCATCCAGCGTCTCCTTCTCCTCCTCCCGGTCTCCTCCCCACCTCTCCCCCCTTGACCCGCTGCCGCTAGACCCTCAGCTGGCCCGGGTACCACCAATTGTTGCTTCGAGCATAAACTCCCTTCCTTGTTCACCTGCTGCTCCATCCGTTATCCCCAGTACAGACACAGACTTACATATAAACTCGCACTATCTTACGACAAAGTGGGGAAGCAACTCTACTTGCTGGCCCGCCGCTCCTTGCTGCTTGCTGCCAGTTGCCCGCTGCTTGCTGTCCTGTGAAGCTTGGCTTCTTTGCTGGTCGCTGAAATGTCGGATGCTGGTGATAGGTAAGTCTGCCCGCCCCAATGATCAATCCCTCTCCTGTACCCCGAGGCACCTTCTGCGACTCTGCAACCCGCCTCGCTGGTATGCGTCCGATGGGCTGTGAGACAGCTTCTCCCATCGCTGCACGCCATTCCACGCGTCCTGCACCACCGCCGCGGCTTGTCCTGCCTCGTCCGCTTTCCTCGCTGTGCCGACCCGATCTTGGCAAATCTTGACCGGTAGCTAACCTTCTCCTGACTTGCCAGCGCCCACAAGCGGTCAAAGTCGGCTGCTGCTCTCTCCCTCCTCCGAAGAAACCACTCCCGCGGCGACGAAGATCACTCCAACTCGGACGAAGGTGCGCCGCTGACGTCGCCCACATCAGCAGCCGCATCCCAGACAAACATATCCATGGCCCAAAACGCCGCCCGCGCCGGCTCTGGGTCCCGGCTTTCCACGACCTCCCCCTCAATGGGCCGCATCCCCTCCCACAACAGCCCGCCTTCTGCTTCCGCATCCAAGATGAGCAACGTCGGCAGCGAGAAGGGCGTCTCCCTCGAGCAGTCGGTGCGCAAGTTCCGCATCGTCGAAGCTCTGAGGAGCGGCGACACCGCCTCCATCTCCCGAGCCATACGAGACACCGCCGAGGGCGGCCCGCGAACGAGCATCTCCTCCATCGGTACCCTGAGCGGTACTGGCCTCGACGACACCACAGTCCTGCACCTCGCCATCCAGTGCGCCGAGTTCCAAGTCGTCGAGTACGTCCTCTCCGATGGCGCTGGCATCCTCGACATCAACGCCAGGGATAAGGATGGCAATACCCCGCTGCACGTCGCCGCGACCCAGGGCCGCACCCAGGTCGTCAAGCTGCTGCTCGAGCAAAAAGACATCAACGACGCCATCGCAAACTACCAGGGCCGTCTCCCCATCGACCTCGCCCGAAACCCCGAAATCTTCCAGCAGCTGCAGCTCTCGCGCTCGCTGTTCGCCGAGAACAAGGTCCGCCAGATCCAGGGGCTGATCGCCCAGAACGACTACAAGGCCCTGGAGACGGTTTTGGAGGAGCCCCGCCTCAAGCAGATTCTCGATATCAATAGCACTGAGTTCGCGACTGAGCCCACGACCGTCCAGGCTGGCGGCACTCTCCTCCACGAGGCCGCGCGCAAGAAGAACACCCAACTGATCCAGGTCCTTCTCCTCCACGGCGCGGACCCCTTCCGTAGAGACAGAAAGGGGAAGCTGCCCCAGGACGTGACCAAGGACGATACCACGAGAGCTATGCTGAAGCGCTCCCCTGCCGCCGTTGCCGCCCAGCGAGGCATCCAGGAGAAAGCCGTCCTGGGCCAGGCGGCGTCGCAGGGCGCTGGAACCGCCGCTTCTGGAGACCCCGTTGCCGGCCGCGAGGCCCGGGAAATGAAGGGATATCTGAAGAAGTGGACCAACTACCGCAAGGGATACCAGCTCCGATGGTTCGTTCTGGAAGATGGTGTCCTGAGCTACTACAAGCACCAAGATGATGCCGGCTCTGCCTGCCGTGGTGCCATCAATACGCGCATTGCCAAGCTGCACATGAGCGCCGACGAGAAGACCAAGTTTGAGATCATCGGAAAGTCGTCCGTCAAGTACACCCTGAAGGCCAATCACGAAGTGGAGGCCAAGCGCTGGTTCTGGGCCCTTAACAACTCGATTCAGTGGACAAAGGACCAGGCCAAGGAAGAGGAACGCCAGCGTGCGCGTGGTGCTGAGCTTCTGAGACAAGCAAAGGCCGAACAGGCTGGGAAGTCACCAGAGCTCTCCATTAATGAGGCCCCTAGTGAGAGTGCCAGCATGGTCGACACCAGGAGAAGCAGTGTGCAGATCCCAAGGACTCAGTCCCACACCAAAATGTCTGTACCCAAGAGCGACTTTGCCGGAGCTAGCACCATCGCCAGTAACGATGATGAGTTTGCAGACGCCGCTACTGATGCGGGTATGTCGAGACATGCCGGCAACCATGGAGACCGCGATGACGATGACGATGATTTTGAGGATATCAGCAGCCGCGAGGAGCCTGCAGTCAACAAGGATGCATTCAACATCACTGCTCAGTCAGCCAAGCTCCAGCTCGATACTATTTCTGCTGTCAACGCTGCCATGCTTGCAGAGGCTGGCAAGAACCCCAACACCACCGTCTCCGACCCCAAGGTTGCCCAGGCCCTTGCGACCTACGATGCCGCCATCAGGAGCCTGACGGGGCTTGTTGGGGACCTTATGCGCATTTCCAAGGATCGCGACGCGTACTGGCAGTACAGGCTGGAACGCGAGACCGACATGCGCCGCATGTGGGAGGAGAGCATGGCCAAGGTCGCCAAGGAGCAGGAGATTCTGGAGGAGCGCGTTGATCAGGCCGAGCAAAAGCGCAAGGCCGCCAAGCGTGCCCTCCGCGAGGTTATGAGCGAGTCTCCTACCGTTGCCGGCCAGAAGGGCGAGAAGGAAGTCGACGGTACTTCGACTGTCGAGGAGGCTGTGGGTGCCGACGACGACATTGCCATTCCGCCCAAGTCCCCCCAGAGGAGTCTCACGAGGAAGAGGACGGCGCTCGACCAGATTGAGTTGTCGGACAGCGAGTCTGAGGACGAGGATGAGTTCTTCGACGCGGTAGACGCTGGTGAGGTCGAAGTGAGCGAGCTGCCGCCCTCCGACGGCGTGGCGTCAGCCCCGCCTCAAGATGAGAAGGAGCAGCAGCTCGTCGTCTCTGGTGGTTTGGACATTAGCAGCTCATTCAAGGGCTACGAGAACGGTATCCGGACCAAACTCAAGATGGATGCGGACGAACGCCCCAAGATTGGTCTCTGGGTGAGTCGAACGAAATTCAGGGCCGAAGCGCATCTGAACGCTAACTTGTTTGCAGGGCATTCTCAAGTCAATGATTGGCAAGGACATGACGAAAATGACACTCCCCGTGTCTTTCAACGAGCCCACGTCTCTCCTCTACCGTGCTGGCGAGGATATGGAATATACCGACCTCTTGGACCTAGCAGCAGACCGATCGGATTCGATTGAGCGTCTGCTTTACGTGGCGGCTTTCGCTTCCAGTGAGTACGCCTCGAGTATTGGTCGTGTCGCGAAGCCGTTCAACCCCCTGCTCGGAGAGACGTTCGAATACGCCCGCCCTGACAAGAACTACCGCCTCTTCCTGGAGCAAGTCAGCCATCATCCGCCGATCGGCGCCCTGTGGGCCGAGTCTCCCAGTTGGACTTACTACGGCGAATCCGCCGTGAGGTCCAGGTTTTTGGGCAAGTCTTTCGACGTAGACCACCTGGGCACGTGGTTCTTAAGGCTGCGACCCAACGCTGGAGGCAAAGAAGACTTCTACTCGTGGAAGAAGGTCAAGTCATCTGTCATTGGCATCATTACCGGCAACCCTACTGTCGACAACTACGGACCCATGGAGATCAAGAACCACACGACGGGCGAGGTGTGCCAGGTGGAGTTCCAGGCGCGCGGCTGGAAAGCGTCGAGCGCATACAAGGTCACGGGCAAGGTTCTCGACGTCGACGGCAGAGTGCGGTACAGCTTGGGTGGTCGCTGGAACTCGAAGCTGTATGCCCGCCTGACTCCGGGATACGAAGCCACCGTCGAGGACCCGGGCGACTCCGCTTCAATCCACAAGGGCAGCATGTCCGACCCGAACAAGGCGTTCCTCATCTGGCAGGCCAACCCCCGCCCGCCCAACATTCCCTTCAACCTCACCCCCTTTGTTCTCACTTTCAACCACATCGACGACAAGCTGCGGCCGTGGATCGCGCCCACCGACTCGCGTCTCCGCCCAGACCAGCGCGCCATGGAGGACGGCGAATACGACTTCGCCGCCGAGGAGAAGAACCGCCTCGAGGAGGCGCAGCGCGCCAGGAGGAAAGAGCGCGAGGAGCACGGCACCGAGTTCCAACCTGCGTGGTTCGAGAAGACAACCTGCGAGATCACGGGCGCGTCGTACTGGAAGTTCAACGGCAAGTACTGGCAGCAGAGAGAGAAGGCGGGACCGGAGGGAGACCCGAAGGCGTGGGACGGCCTGGAGCCCATCTACCAAGACGCGAACTAGAAGAGCGGAGTCGCGGAGATTGTTCCAAAGGCGATCTCGAAGGCGGTCGAGAGACAAGCGGCCCCGAAGCTGCAGCTGGCGGAGGGTCCGAAGGGCATCCGGTGGTCCATCTCTAGGAGATAGATCTGCCGCCATGTTTCGCGCGGGAGAGAGATTCGATAGTGTATTGTGGATAGTATTGGCAGAAGCAGTCGCTCGCAGCAACAATTCGCGTATATAGCCTCCCCAATCGTGTGCACTGGAATTTCTTTTTATCGGACCAGGTAAACAGTGTCCGGTCTCGTATCGGTGGCCTGTGCCGAGAAGCTTGTGATACCGTCGGCGCTCGGGAAAAGCTCTCCTTGTCCGAGGACGGGAGATTATTGATCACCTACCTGGGTCCTGGCCGAAGCCCGGTGGCGGGTGTCCGGGGAGGTACGTACCGCACCGATCTACGGGTACCTTGCCTTACCGGCAGCCAGTGACCTTTTTCCCTTTCTCCACTTTGGACCTCGGCAGTTTCTCCAAACGTTCAGAATGCTACATAATTAGGGGGGGGGGACCCGCCTGCACCTGCACTTCACCCCCCCTGTGAGATCCGGATTCGTGGGATTGGTGATAGATTTGCCTCGGACCTTTGATCTTTCTTCCTCCGTTTGCTTGTTGCAATCCACATCGACTTTTTGGCTTCATTAGTTTTTGAGGGTGTAGAAAGGTTGCGGAATAGCGTTTGAGATAGTGTGAAACGCCACGCGCGACACTTGCGAAAGAAAGATTTTTGCCCGGTGCCCGGCAGACGCGATAGAGCGATCGAAAGAGAACGAACAATTCTAGAGCACATCTGGCACCAGAGACAAGATGGCGGCTGGGAGATCTACGATCATGCGGCCTCCGCCGGAGGACCCTACCAAGAGCGCGATGGAGAACGTGCTGGAGGTGACGGAGCTGGGCGTCCTGGGGCCTGTGAGTATCTCGACTGCCGTCTCGACGAGATGAGGACCACGAGGCTAACGATGCTGCCCAGGACATCTTCACCAACACCCGGCAGCCGTGGCACCCGCCCGGGGCGCGGGGCATCTTCGGCGGCGCGGTCATCGCGCAGTGCCTCGCGTCGGCGCAGAAGACGGTGCCCAACGACTTCTTCGTGCACTCGTGCCACTGCTACTTCCTGCTGGCCGGGTCCTCGGAGATCCCGATCCTGTTCCACGTCGAGCGCGTCCGGGACGGGCGGTCCTTCGCCACGCGCACCGTGCAGGCGCGCCAGAGGGGCAGATGCATCTTCACGACCACCGTGTCGTTTGTCAAGGAGGGCAGCGGCGGGGAGAAGCAGGTCCGCCACGCGGCGCCGCTGCCGAAGGGGGTGCGCCCGCCGCCGGAGGACTGGAAGGGCGAGCCGGAGTGGTCGACGCACTCGCCCTTCCAGACGTACCGGATCCAGCTCGTCGGCGGGGAGGGGGGCAACGCGCAGCCGCACGAGATGAAGTCGCGCAACTGGGTGCGCGCGAGGGGCAGGATCTCGGTGAGCGGGGGACACCAGGCGCACCTGAACGCGCTGGCGTACATGTCGGACAGCTACTTCATCGGCACTGTGGGTAGGATCCACAAGCTGTGGCGGTTTCCCTTCAGGCCGGAGGAGTTTGAGGACCTCCCGCCCGAGCTGAGGGAGGAGGTCGAGCGGCTGAACGAGTTCGAGGGGAACACCGGAAGGGGGATCGAGTATTGGAAGACGAGACCGCACCTGGGGATGATGGTGAGCCTGGACCACTCGATTTACTTCCACGAGCCGAGGAGGGTGAGGGCGGACGAGTGGATGTTCACCGAGATGGAGAGCCCGTGGAGCGGGGAGGGGAGGGGGGTTGTGCTGCAGAAGATTTTTGCCGGGGACGGGACGTTGCTTGCTACGTGCGTCCAGGAGGTGAGTTTCTATTCTCGTGGTCTCTTGCGCGTGTGATGTTTGCTGACTGATGGTTTTTTGACAGGGCGTCGTGAGGCTGAAGCAAGAGGAGGACGCCGAGAAGGAGGAGCCCAAGACCAAGCTGTGAGGAGCTAGCGATGTGAGAGGCGACGGCGAAATTGTGTGAGTAGGCGTTGGTGTGTTGCTGATTTGTAAGACTTGGTATAGGTGGTTTACAGGAATAGAATGCGAGTTGTTCGATTTACGAATCGTTCGTGATGGGCTCAGCCCCGTCCGCACATCACCAGTGACGACCCAGTTGGGGATGTGCTTCAGCTCGCATCCAGCCTTGTCTGGGGGAATCACAGCATCGGTCAAGTCTGCCGAGTGTTTTGGAGACTTTTGCCGTCGCGATTTCTCACGACTGGAAACATCATGCGGCTCAGCCACCCTCTGCACTTGCTGGAAGGGTAGTCTTCAACTCCCGCCGAGCGCAGTCGTTTTGGAAACTCTTGCCGTCGCGGCTACTCGTCACTGGAAATAGATCGAGGCGCTGCTGCCGCCAAACTCGCCGGCACCAAACTCGGCAAGAGCCTGGAACTTGTGACTCCTCCGACCAAGTTCCAACAGATGCAGTTTGGCCTCCGCCACCGCCGATCCCCCCTGGTCTGGAAGCTTTTCCAACGTTCTTGTTTGCTTTGCCAGGACCACCAACAGAGTCGGAAGGAGGGTTTCAATTGGCCCGCGAGGGTTGGCGATGTCTAACGGAAAAGGGAACAATCACACCTTTTTTCTGGGATTCCTGCAGACTGCATGAGGAAGGTGAGGACGGACGGGGTGAGGGGTTCGGTTGGTCTGCGGCCAGAATGTCGACCGTTCCAACAGGCGGTGCCTCCCGTCTTGGTTCCCTCATCCCACGTTTTCCTCCCCCTCTTTCATTTTTATGAGTTCCCCGCGAGGGGAGGAAGCATCGTGTCTTCAAAACCTGCTCACGAATTCAGAACAAACAAGGTCTTCGACTCGTCGGCCACCACTTTACCGTTCTTGTTTCTGTCGCACTTGGAGCAGCAGCAGCAGCAG
Source organism: Colletotrichum musicola (assembly GCA_014235935.1). Lineage (NCBI taxonomy): Eukaryota > Fungi > Ascomycota > Sordariomycetes > Glomerellales > Glomerellaceae > Colletotrichum > Colletotrichum musicola. The sequence goes on from WIGM01000104.1 coordinate 54,331, forward strand.
CAGCAGCAGCAGCCCGTCATCGGGTCTTGAATTCCCCTACAAACAGTCTCTTCGATAAAGTCACACCACACGGCATGCCGGACTACGAGTATCTCCCCCTCGGGTCCAACGAGATCAGAAGATTGATCCTCTTCCCCGGAAGTGTCGAAGATCCGCTCGAGGCCCGGGTCGTCCACGACATCTTTGAACCGCCGCACACCGTCCCCCAGTACGAAGCGCTGTCGTACGTTTGGGGGAGCCAGGAGACCCCGGAAACCTTGACCGTGTTCGGCGACACCACTTACGACGGATCGCCAGACAGGTCCTCGCTGAGAGGAGCGGGATCGATCCCGCTGGGGCAGAACCTGGCGACGGCGCTCCGCCATCTTCGACGGAAGTCGGAGGGGCGGGTCATTTGGTGCGATGCCGTTTGCATCAACCAGCGGGACGTCGAAGAACGCTCCGTTCAGGTCCAGCGGATGAAGGACATCTATCGCGTTTCCGAAAGGGTTGTGGCCTGGCTCGATCACGGGGGCAAGGAGACGCGACGAGCTATGCAGATCATTAGCCAGACGAAATGGGACGCGGAGTACGATTTCACCACCAGAACATGGACAATAGATGAATATTCAGATGAAGACGCCAGAAAGGCACCCCACTACTCTCAATCCCTCTCCCGGCAGGACTGGCAATCTCTTTCCCACTTCCTTGGTCTACCCTGGTTCAAAAGACTCTGGATCCGGCAAGAAATCGCTCTCGCCAACGATTCATCCATCTTCATGACTGGAACAGACGTGGTCGATCTGAAAACCTTTAGCAAAGCCGCTCACTCCATTTACCGGGAAACCTGGTTGGGACGAGTCCTCATGGAAGAGAATGGTCAAGTCGACTTATTATTCGACAGAATAATCAACACGTGGTTTCTCTTGAGATCCCGGATCAAACTGGACAGTTCAATCGAAGCCGTGTTGTTGGACACGCAGAGCTGCGAATGCTCGGACCCGCGTGACAGGATATACGGCATCTTGGGCATCTGCGAGAGTCTTAATATCCATCCTGACTATACCAAGAGTGCGCAAGACGTCTATCTAGACATGGTGCGAGCACTCATGGAAAAGTACAGGACCGGCATTTGTATTTATCTCAGTTTCTGCACAGCAAGCGAGACTCCCAGCTGGATACCTAATCTCGATAAACCCGGCTACGTCATATGGGGCCAGCTTCCAGCTATTCCAGAAGCCTTGTTGGATTTTGAGATATTGCCGCATGGGAAGGCCACAACTTGGGCCATTTCATGCGGCAAAATTAGAAAACGCACACCTACGATGGGCAGTCGCGGTATGCGCAATATTCTCCGACAAACGATCAAAAAGTGGATTACCACCCTACTTCCGGAAGAGGTCGAACGTGCCGACAGAAAGGTGACTAATGACATTGTCATGACGCTTATGCTGGGCCTGACAGCGGAATTTACGTATGATGAATCGACAACATTGTCATACGCCCACGACGTCGTCTTCCGAGATATCGATGGTTACACTCCACAGGAACCCCCGGACGTTGAGACTAATTGGATAGTGTCCAGTCGCTTGTTGCTGAATTTGCCGAACTCGGCGTTGTTCAAGACAGATGACGGCCGCTTCGGCTTGGGGACCGAAGAAGCTTGTGAGGGGGATGAGATCTTCGTCATCCCCGGGAACTTTGACCCCCTGATTCTACGGCCCGTCGGGGACTCGCGTTACTACAATATTGTGGGACCATGCTTTATGTCGAGTCTTATGTGGTCCGAGGCCGCTTGGGGCCCCTTGCCTGAGGGATGGAAGGTGAAGATGATATCCGGTGATCCGGCCAGGGTCTACGAATACACCGATCCCGACGGACGTACCACGAGGCAAGACCCTCGCCGAGGGCCCTTACCCCCCGGATGGGACGAGACGACTCATTCGGATGGAAAACTGGCGTGGTACAAACTGGAAGACAAGGAAACCGAGGACATGTGGGACCGGACAGACCCTCGATTGACCCCCGATAACCTCAGGGCCCGCGGGGTGAAGGTGGAGAGGTTGATACTCGCATAGACGGGGGCACCGTTTGAATCTCAATTCTTCTTTCAGTCCAATCCAAGCCGTTTGATAGACAAGTCTTGATCCTCTCGACATCTCAAACCGCCATCTTTGGGACCGTGCCTCATGGATAAGGATATATCGGAGACTTGCCACTCCAACTTTGACATGAACCCATCGTCAGACAATCGTCTTCAAGTCGTCCGGCTGGTAGGAAACATAACCATCCTCTTCCCAATTTCCAAAGAAGAAAGCTCAACAATTTCTTCGCTTTCCCTTACCCGAAATCCCCATCGAGAAACCCATATTCATCCGGTCTATTCCCCAGGTAGCGGAGCGTAACAAGCGTACCTAGCAGAGACCGAACGGTCGACTCGTCGGTCCACTCCAGGCGAACTCGCCAACATTTCTGCTCCCCTACATCAGCGGGCGCCGCGGTGCGTGACTTGTTGATGTAGCTTCGCCGCGTCTGGCCGTTCTCCATTCAAGCACCAGTCTGGAATAGGGGCGGGGGACGTTCATTGCGGCTGGAACGGCGAGGCTCATCTCCAACATCCATGCAGCAAACCTGATTTATATCCATCGCCCCTCGTCGTCCATCATCATCCTCGTTGTCCATCATCGTCCTTGTTGTCTTTGCTGTTGTTAGTGTTGATGATCACTTATCTCAGCTGTATTCTCTTGTTGTAGCTGTATTTACACGCAAGAATTGATCTGGTAGAGCGAATGTCTTGTTTTTATATTCATTTTGGACGGGCATATAAGTTTACTAATGCTGAGACTGGCACAAGAGGCGCTTCTATCTATACATACACGCTTGGCAGGCCCCTTCTACAATGCCGAAACCGCCCGGAGATCTTGTTGATCCGATAACTCTCTGTAAAACCTCTCTAGGTTCCCGCATCCCCACGCGTGATATGATGGCCATCCCTGCGCCCACCGAAACACGGCATCCTGATACCAGGAATGCCGTGCCTTCGCTATTCTTTGACGTCGTTCTTCTACACCTTTGAGCGTCATTTGCGGTAGCATATGGACAATCCGGAGTTTGATTCGATTCCATCTCGCAGTGCCACGGGGAAAGTCTGTGTCGTGGGATAATATTCTCTCTTTGTCGACCAAGGCCTGGTAATCGCGTCGCATGGAGAATTTGATTCTCCGAAGACAGAATTCGTAAAAGCCGGGGGGGCTGAGAGGTGTGCCCCTACGGATGAAATCCGCCAATAGTTCATTACCGTCAAAATAATGTAGTACCCCATGCGGGCTCATGTTGTCAGGAAACGTTTCGTATTCCGTCGCTTCTATCTTCACTGGGATGAGGTCTTTGTCCGCACAATCGCCCGTGATCCCGGGCCAGTCTTTGATTTCGGCGAAAGTCCAATCGACGCAAAACAACTCTTTGAGCGTTCTCGATTCGTTTGCTCCGAGCGTCTCCAGAATTCGAACCAGGCGGTTTGGTCTCAAGAACCCCTGGTACCAGAGTGCCAGCCTTTCAACTCGCTCCAGGTCCGCTGGACGTACGGGGGGGTGTACTTTAGTGTATTCGTTACGCGAACTGATGTCGGGGAAGTAGAGGATGTCAAGCTTAAAGTTGAACCAAGTCAACGGTTTCGGCGCACAAGGCGTGGCGAATGCCAACTCGTATCCCAGGCGCCTCAGCTCTTCCCGAGATTCGCGCCACACGTGCAGCAGTGCCGGGATCGGCGCGTTGCTGTAGAGTTCACTTTTACAGCCAAAAGCCCAGGCCATGTATGGATTCCGCATCAAGAAAGAACGCTTGGGAATCTGCGGCGACGCACCGGCCGCTTCGAGGGACAACTGGAGCAAAGCCAATCCCACTCCAGGGCAGGACCTCAGGCGTCCCATGTTAAACTCGATAAACGGCTGCCATTTTTCGTCGACATAGGGTAGTTCCGCTGTGCGCAGCCACTGGCGGAGCTCATCGTCGGTTTTCGAAATGACTTCCTTGATGGGGACGACGCGAGGCTTTATTGTCATCTTGTATATTTCGTAGCGGATCTCTGTTGGGATCTTTTTGAATCCCCAAGACGGAGCGGCCATGATTCTACTGGGGTTGTTTGATGATAAGACTTGCTTTGAAGCTTTATGTTCGATAACTTGTTCTGTGGAGTTGTTGTCGCGAGGTTTCCGGGTTGTTCACTGGCCGGGGGGTGGTTAGGAATAAGTCCAGGACAGAGACAAGGACAGAGCAGGGCAGAGCAGGGAAGCCGCGATTGGTATCATGGCTGGCAGCTACCACCAAAGCTGCGGTAGGGAAAAGGAGTGTCTCTGGAAGCAGCGGCCGAACCCTTCTTCACGGGGACACACAACTCCTGGGAAAAGGAAAAGAACAATATATTAGCATGGCTAGATAAATTTGGCGCCAGGACTTGAGATATATCCAACGCCTCGCCCTCAACACACGAAGCTCTGCACCGTCGGCCAAAAAATCAAATAGATGAAGGCGGCGAGGAGCCCAATCAGCAACACGGCGACCTCCTCGGACCCAAAGTGGAAGCCGTACCTCACGCGGTCGAGTTTCTTGTTCCTCGGCAGCGCCTGCTGCGGCTGCAGCATGCCGCCGAAACCCTTGGCCCACGGCACCTCCAGGCCGCGGTCCTCGAGGATCTGCTCCGCGGTGATCTTGGCGCCGGCCAGCACGATGGGCACGCCGGTGCCGGGGTGCGTGCTGGCGCCGACGAAGTAGGCGTCCTCCAGCCCCTCGGCGCGGGTCCGCGGGCGGAAGGAGAGGACGTTGAAGAAGCCGTGCGTCAGGCCCAGGATCGCGCCCTTGTCGAGGTTGAACTTGTCCTCCCACGTCAGCGGGGTGTTGATGATCTCGTGCGTGATGGCGTCGGCGAGAGGCACGCACCCTGTGCGCGCGCTGATGATGGAGAGGATGGCGGCGCGGGCGCGGGCGACGATGGCGTCCCAGTCTTTCTCGTCCTTGGTCAGCCCGTCGCCGTTGCTCGGCTGCGAGAGGTGGCCGACGGGGACTAGGACGATGACGGTGTCCTTGCCTTCGGGTGCCGCCGAGGGGTCGACGCGACTGGGAACGTTGACGTAAAAGCTCGGCTCGTCGGGGAGGGAGTGGCGTTTGAAGATGGCGTCGAAGGACTCGCGGTATTCCTCGGCGAGAAAGATGTTGTGGGTGGAGAGCTCGGGGACCTTGCGGTCGAGGCACCAGTAGAAGGAGATGGAGCTGCAGCTGGCCTCCCGCTTCTGGAGCGATTGGCTGTAGCTGGAGATGGTGGGAGTCTGGGGAAGGAGGTTGCCGTATGCATAGACAAGGTCGGCGTTCACCACCACGACGTCGGCGTTGAGGGACTCGCCGGACTCGAGTACCACGCCGTTGGCCCTCTTGCCGTCGGTCAGAACACGGGAGACGGGGGTGTTGAGGCGGTACTCGACTCCCAGGCGCTCGCCGATGCGCACCAGAGCAGCGACAACGGAGTGGAAGCCGCCGCGGGGGTACCAGATGCCCTCGGCGAACTCGGTGTACTGCAGAAGGGAGTAAGTGGCGGGGGCGTCGAAGGGGGACATGCCCATGTACATGACGGCGAAGGTAAAGACGCGCCTGAGCCTCTCGGACCAGAAGTACCTGCTCGCGCGGCTCCAGATGCTCTCGAGGGGGTGCAGGTTCACGACGTGCCTAACGAAGCTCGGGCGGGCAAGGTGCAGCAGCTTGGTGAAGTTCTTGTGCAGGACGTCTCTAACGGAGACCTCGTAATGTACGTGGGCCTCCTTCAGCCAGGAAAGGTAGCGCTCAAAGCCGTCCTTGCCCTCCCAGCGCTCGATCTGGGACTTCATGGCGGCGAGGTCGGATGAGTGGCGGAAGAGCTCGCCATCGTGGAACCAGATGTTGTAGTTGGTCTCGCAGCGCAGCAGGTCGACGCCGGCGCCGGCGAGGGTGGTGTCGAGGTCCCGGAAGGTCTCGTGGAAGAGCTGGGGGAGCAGGAAGAGAGAAGGTCCCTGGTCGAAGCGGTGACCGTCGTGGTGCATCAGCGAGCACCGGCCGCCGGTGAAGGAGTTCTTCTCGAGGACAGTGACAGTGAATCCTGCTTTGGCGAGGCGGGCGGCGAGGGCCACGCCGCCAGCGCCAGCGCCGACGACGATGGCCGTCCTGGGCTTCTCGCCAAGGGAGGGCATTTTGCTCGGCGATTGGGTTTCTTTATTAATACGGAGGTGGTCTGGATATTAGAGGGAGACTGTGGTAAGGCAATTGTCAGCTGAGGCCCGACAGATGAAATTCGAACAAGACTCGATAAGACGAGATGTACTTCACCGGCGATGTATGTGAGAGCCCAGATGTGAATTGAGCGAGCAGGCGGTTGAGCTAGATGGGCGTGTAAGGGACTCAAGTGACATTCATAGCAGGTAATCCCTCCATCATTGCCCGCTAACATGTGAAGAGAAAGGCCAACGCAATTCAATATGCACTTGCATGCCACCAGCCACCGGGGGCAGGGATAGAAATCGCATGAGGACGGAGCCCGCATCGGCCGGTTCGGAAGAGTGATGACACCTCGACTCGGAGGCGGGCTGACGACGTTGCGCCAGGCGGAGGAGGACGGGAGGGGTAGCTTGAGGTACAAACATACCTATCTACAGTGTAGATACATCTTGGGTAACGCACCCAGGCACCACCAATCAAGGGGGATACCGCGAGAGGGTGCTTGGCCTGCGTGTTGGATGTATTCTACCTCCGTAGTGGGCGATGTTAGGTGGTAGGTAATTAGTACGTATAGATGGGTCGGTGGTACCCTACCTGGGTGCTGTTGTGATATGTTGTATCCGTGGTAGCAGATCGATCGTCTTTTTCGTCCATTGGAGAGATTTGAGGGAAAGTTTGGCCGTAATCGTCCATGTGAGACGAGACGCGACACTTGCTTGTTTTTTCTTCTTCCCTGGTCTGCTCCTGCCTCGTACTGATGAGGTTGGTGATAAGTCGATAATCAACATCAATGCTGTGGGGCAGGTGCGATTGAGTGATCCACGTCGAGATCCCTCTCTCCTGCCACACATCAGCTCGGCAAGGCACAAAGAGCAGCAGCAGCAACACCCACAACAACACGGATCAGGCTGTATACATCCCAAAAATTCCTCAGGAAGGCACCCGTGTCTTACTGTCCCACCGTCCTGCTCTTTCCCGCCATGTTTTCCATACACATGGCCGCCTTGGTTTAGGTAGGTGCCTGCTATGTACTCCTTCGTCCTGGTGCCTGACTGTCCGCCCAACTATCAATCATTAGTTTCATTCTTGCTTCACCAATAGCTCCCTCCGTTGCAGGGAATACAAGAAGGCACAACACGCAGCTGCGTACCCTGTCCCGATCGGAAAGCAGAATCTAGGCTGGGCGGACGCAGAATCCCATCCTCAACGCGCATATGGTCGTCATAGACTTTTGACCCCCGCAGACGCATTGCAGACGCAAGAGCGAGCAACAGAGCAACACACGTCCAATCCAGCCACGCCCCAAGCTCCGGCTCCCGCTCCTGCCACCTCGCTGCGCTAAACCTCACCTCCCTCAACAATTAACCGTCCCAAGCCCTGCGCCATCCCTACCTCTTCCTACCTTCCCTTGGGCACCTCACCTTGCGTTAGCTTACATCTGCAGCTAAGGCAGCACCTATCTGGCCTATCTCACCAAGGTACCCCAATCCTTTGCACCCCATCTGTCCCAATCTGGAAAGAAGCTATTGCCTCCCCCTGCCACTCTCCCTTCGCGCCTCGAAAATCAAACAAGCCCGAGCTCCGAGCAGCAACCAGCGGAGCAACACTCCGAGAGACATCAACTGGCCCGATTTTACCTTGGCTCGGGAAAATTGTGTTCCTCGCAACTGGTGTCCAGCCGATCGCTCCCTGGTGGTCCTTGTGCCTTTGTGGGTGCACAATTGCGACGTTGAACTTACATCCAAGACAAACTTGCAGCCATTCAACACGGGTTCCGGGCTGTTCACACCCACCCGGCCACCTCTCCCCCGGGCTGGCATGGCCGTCACCATTGCGTCGGCACCTACCAGGGGTCTCTAACCTCAGCTCACACCAACCTGCCTTATCTCTCCTACACGTACCTCACAGCACCTACCTTGCATTCTTGGGCAGGTTCAGCCCACCCAGGTACAGAAGGGCAAGTACAGCGGGAGCCACTAAAAGTCTACCTCAGGCAGTCTTCACTACCTGGCTACTTCACCACCATTATCCTTACTTCCCCTCCAGAATCACCCTCTCTTGTGATTGAGAAGTAGGCATCTCTCACAAACTAGTCAAGATGGGTTACGACTATGCGCTGGTGTAAGTTTGACCCTCGAATAACATTGGCGCTCAAAGAAGCTCACTCACATTGCCAGGCACCTCAAGTACACCATCCCCCTGGCAGCCTTGCTCACCCTCTTCTCATACCCTCTCTTCACCCGGCTTGATGCTGTGAGAACCGCTTTCATCGTTACCATCGCTTTTGTGGCCACCATCCCTTGGGACTCGTTCCTCATCAGAACTGGCATCTGGACCTACCCGCCCAACGCTGTCCTGGGCCCGACCCTCTACGACATACCCATTGAAGAGCTCTTCTTCTTCATCATCCAGACCTACATCACCGCTCAGCTTTACATCATCTTCAACAAGCCGGTCCTCCATGCCCAGTACTTGAACTCTCCAGAAACACTGCCTTCATGGATCAAGCATGGAAAGACGTTTGGTCAGGTTTTGCTGGCCGGCAGCGTTGCACTGGGTGCCTATCTCATCGCCAAGGAGGGAGAGGGCACATACATGGGCCTGATCTTGGTGTGGGCATGCTCCTTCGCACTGTTCACCTGGACCATCACTGCCCACTTCCTGCTTGCTCTGCCGCTGGCGTGTACTGCTCTGCCCATCATGCTTCCCACATTTTACCTCTGGGTGGTTGATGAGATGGCCCTTGGTCGCGGTACCTGGGCTATTGAGAGTGGCACAAAGCTCGAGTCGAAGCTCTTTGGCAGCCTGGAGATTGAGGAGGCCACCTTCTTCCTGGTGACCAACATACTCATTGTCTTTGGTGTCGCTGCCTTTGACAAGGCCGTTGCTGTTTGCGATGCCTTTCCCAACAGGTTCGACAAACCGGCCGATGCTTTGTCCATGTCTTTGCTGCGAGCCAGAGTCTTGCCTTCGTCCCAGTACGACATGCAGCGCATCCGGGGCATTCGCCAGGCCGCCACCAGACTGGCCAAGAAGAGCCGCAGCTTCCACCTTGCCAGCTCCGTCTTCCCTGGCCGCCTGCGCAATGACTTGACTCTGCTGTAAGCTATGCCCCTTGGTCACAGTATGAGCCACAACTAACAGGCCACCAGGTATTCCTACTGCCGCTTGGCAGACGACCTCGTTGACGATGCCAAATCCCCCGAGGAGGCGGCTACCTGGATCTCGAAGCTGGACCGACACCTCAACATGTTGTACAAAGACCCCGAGTCTGATTCGGCGCACGCGGCTGCCCGATACGCGGAAGAGAACTTTCCCGACTCGACACTCTCGGCTCTCGACTTGCTCCCGTCCTCGCTCGTCCCCCGCGAGCCTCTCGCCGAACTGCTCAAGGGATTCGAGATGGACCTAAGCTTCAGCAGCAAGACCTTCCCCATTGCTACCCCGGAGGACTTGGAGCTCTACGCCGCGCGCGTGGCGAGCACCGTCGGCCAAGCCTGCCTCGAGCTGGTTTTCCACCACTGCAAGCACAACCTGCCCGCGTACATGCAGGCCTACCTCCGCAACACGGCGCGCCAGATGGGTCTCGCGTTGCAGTTCGTCAACATCGCCCGCGACATCGCCGTGGACGCCAAGATCGGACGGGTCTACCTCCCGACGTCGTGGCTCAAGGACGAAGGTCTCGTCCCGGAGGACGTCCTCAAGAACCCCACCAGCGCGGGCGTCGCCAACGTGCGGCGCAGGGTCCTCGCCAAGGCCTTTGAGCACTACGGCGAGGCGCGGGAGTCGATGCGCTGGATCCCCGCCGAGGGCCGCGGCCCGATGATCGTCGCCGTCGAGAGCTACATGGAGATTGGCCGCGTGCTCGTGCGCAACGGCAACGCCTCTGCCGCGGATGGCACCGGCCGGGCCACGGTGCCCAAGTCGCGACGGATCTGGGTCGCGTGGAGCACTTTGATGACGGCTTGAGTTTTCTCTGCATCTTGAAATTTTCCATAGCAGTCAGTAGTTGCGTTTTTAGAGGACATTAGACAGCATGGCGTTGGGTCAACGAGTGAAATGACAAAAAGTTTTCGGAATCATGATGCTAGACTGAACGTGTTTGTCGTCTGTGCTTCGCTGAGGATTGGCCCGATCGCCCGTCGTAGGAGTGACATCACGGGCCAGCCCGCATCCCCGCTGCTGGTCCGTGCGGGACCTGCACCTTCACCGACCTCTCACCGCTCACCGGCCCGGGGTGCCACAACGGGGAGCAGGTCTCCACCAAAAACGAACGACGTCGCAAAATATCCGTCCATCACATCGACAAGCTCCAATTCAACTCCCCCGACCGGCGGCCACAACCACACACACATCCCTCACGATGATACCCAGGACGACAGCCCGCCGTCTCCTGCGGGACCTCTCCTCCTCCCCGCGCGCCGCCCTCCGACCCTTCACAACGACGCCGCGATCCCTCCTCTCCCCCCAGCGCCCACCACCCGCGAACCTGCCCCCCTCGCCGCTGGACCTCCAACAAGCAGCCGCCTCCGCCGCGCTCAAGAACCTATCCCACCTGACCCCCGCCCAAATCACAACCCTCCTCTCCGCAGCGCCCCCTCCTCCCGCTGCCGCCCCCTCGCGCCGCTCGATCCTCCTCCGCCGCGCCCTCTGGGCCCTATTCTTCTTCGCCCTGGGTTACAAGCTGACGTCCGACCAAATGGACTCCATCCGCTTCCTCATGCCCCTGCTCTACCCGCCGCAGGACTTCCACCCGGACGACTTCTCCCTAATCCGCGAGGAGGCCACCGCCGACGCCGTCGCCGACGTTCCTGCGCTGGGCGCGATGGCGAGCTACGTCGACGTCTCCAGCGACGGGAAGCAGCACCTCCGCATGAGCAACTGGGACTCCTGGGAGCCCTACGAGGACTTTTCTGCGGAGCGGCGCGCAAAACACCTCTGCGCGGGGACGCTCAACAACCCCAACGCACTCGGCCTGGTGCACCAGGTCTTTAGGCACAGGCTGACGGGAGAGCTCGTGCTCGCCGTCGTCTTCGGGCAGGGAACCTCCGGATGGCCGGGCGTCGTGCACGGCGGCATGACGTCCACGGTAATGGACGAGGCCATGGGCCGCCTCGCGGCGCTGCGCTTCTCCGCCAACACGGCCGTCACTGCCACCTTACGACTGGACTTCAAGGAGCCCGTCACCCCGGGGCTGCCGTACATCGTCCGCGTGCACGAGATGGTCCCCGAGGTGCAGCTAGCGCGCTCGGGCGGGGAGGACAAGACCGACCGGAAGCTCTGGGTGTTTGGCAGGATGGAGGCGCCCGACGGCGCCGTGGCCATGGAGGCTTCCGGGCTGTTCGTCGTGCCCAAGGGCGTTGAGGTCCAGCCTCTGGGGAAGAGGTTTTGAGAGTAGGAAAGAAATCCCAGCGTCTTGGGAAGAGCTTTCAGGGGGAGGCAAGAGTTTTTAGAACAGATGGGGGTGTTTCGGGGAGAATCAGTCACCTTTTTGTTCTCCTGTATTTTCAACACGGCGTTCTGGGACGGACAGATACCAGGGCCAGCTGACAAGGGATATATCTCTTAGTTTTTCCCTTTCCCTAGGCAAGTTTTATGTTCGCGATAGAAAACAAAACCTGGCCGAGTGCTTGCGGCGGTGGTGTACCAATAGATATGTATGTATATACTTTTTTCAAACATTCAGATGGCAGCATGTGGGCACGGTAGACGCGAATCCTTCCAAGTCTCTCCCAACGTGCGTCAATGAGGGCATGGTCGAAACGTGTGCCTGCACCGAGCTGTTGTTCCGGACGTCTGGAAGACAACGGCGTACAACAAGTGCCCGCTGAGCACATTTGTGTAGGACACAGTTGATACGCTGTCAACTCAATTTTTTCTACCGAAGCCCGATTTTGTACAATAGAAAGAGGCGAGCCGCGCCAGTCCTGGTCTAGTAACCAACCCATTTTGAATCCCGGTTATCCCCATTTGCACCTGACATAGCTATTTCGAAAAGTTTATTCCCACGTGTTCTGTCGGTAGGCATCTGTCGCTATACCGCTCGTGCCGCTTTTGGCCCTCGTGTGGGCCATTGTGTGGATATGCAATGATGGTAACAATCATAAGTTGCCTTTCGCTTTGCCATGACAGTTCCGCCCGCAATCGTTCAAGTTATCAAGTTGTATAGCGATCACGGTCATTGCGAGGACCGCGCCCCATCAGCGCATCGCGGAATGTGCCACGTCCGCGCACAGCACCTTCCCGCGGGCCATGCGCTGATGCAACTATGTCGTCGACAATAGGGGATCGAGCGGCAGCAGTCGTGTATTGTGGACGAGTGGCCTGCGAACCTCGTGAAGGACTGTCTCCATCGTCCTACATTTGAGACCCAGGGGCAGCAGTAGTCCACTGAGGCCGGGGCTGGCCGTTGTGCATGTAGTGAGGGCTGTTAAAACCTCCACCGCGCGTGCCATATCCACCTCTGCCGCCACGGTACCCACCACCGCCCAAACTGCCGCCGCCGGCCCCACCACTTCCGGACCCGCGACCGCGACCCCCGCGGTAGCTACCGCGATAATTGTTTGGGCGGTATCCCTGGGGACCTTCTGGCGGAGACCGTCCCGGCGAGTATGCGACATTACCGTGAGCCGGTGTGTTGGCAGGGGGCACCATTCCGCCATTAGCTGCTCCAGCGCTGGGCGGCCTCGGGCCACCACCCCCATTGCTCATCTGACTGGCATTCCCTCTTCCTCTCCTACGATTGTTGTACTGACGCCGATTGTTCTTCGGCTTCCCTTCTACTGAGAACTCAATCTTTTTGATGGGATCGGTAACCATGATGTTGTCGCTCAAGCCAAGACGGTCCAGGTCCTCCGTTGACGCTGTCCACATTTGGAACACATTCTCTGGCTTCTCCAAGTCTCGTGTCTCAGCAACCCATGTCTTGACATACTTTCCTTCGGGGTCATAGTCGAACCCCTGCTTAACAGGGTTGAAGATTCTATTCTCGCCTCGGGGGTCGTTGCCGACACCAGCCACATATTGCCAGTTAGACCAGTTAGAGCTTACGTCGTAGTCGACAAGAAGGTATTCGTACCACTCCGCACCATAGCGCCAGTCGATTCCAAGGTGTTTGGTGAGGAAAGACGCGACGTTCTGGCGGGCCCTGTTCGAGGTGTATCCGGTATGGAGAAGCTCCCGCTGAGATGCGTCGATGAAACCCATGCCTGTCGTGCCTTCCAGAAATCTTTTGAGAATCTTCTGCACGTCGTTAACAGCTGCCCCCAGGTTGTCGTTCGCGACAACGTGCTCCTTATTGGCAGTTTTCCACTTCGGCGTCTCATCCTCTTTGAATCCGGTGACACGGAAGAGCTTCTGTCGGAATTTCCTGGTGCACAACCGCATGTAGTCTCTCCACAACAGCTCAAACCGCACAGCCGTGGTACCGTCATTCTCTCCTTTTCCGTACCCTGGGGCGTCTTTAAAGGCTTCCTCTTCACCTTTCTCGTACTTGACAAGTGCCCAATGGATTTGCCGGGATGTCAAACAACCGAGCGCTAGGTAGGCCGAGAGTTTGGTACTGAAATCAACCCCAATTAAGCCATTACGGGTTTCCTTGTATTTGGACATCGCACCGCTCGTAATGAGATGGCGAAGGCGTTTTGTGGCGTCATCCTCGCCACCGTGGAAGGGATGGACGGACTTCGCATTGTCGGGAAACTTGAGATTGTCGGTATAAGGGCTCGTGAGTGGTTTTAGAAGGTCTGCCTCAAGTTCACCGTAAGTCGCAGGGATGTGGAAGGGAGCTCGTTGAGGAGGAACGACTGATGACTCGGGTACAGGGGGAATAGACCCTCTCTCTGGCTTCGCAAGGGCTGGTCTCGGTCTCGCGCTGAGAGGTTCCTGGGTTTTCCTAAAAGCAGTGAAAACGTCGGCGAGGTCATTGGGGCTCTTGAAATCCAAGTCGCGGCTGAAAGGATTTGTGGTCAGCAGCGGCTCCTCATTGTCACGGGGCTCGACTCACTCGTCAACGAAGTACTTCTCGTCCGACCATGTTTTGAAGCCAACCCCATGCTGCGAACAAGCATTGGAGACGGCCTTCTCGTCTCTCCGCTCCTCAACAGCCTCTTCGGCTGTCATCCACACCGCGCCGACTTTTTGTTGCTTGTCGGCAAACCCCTTCAGGAGATCATTCACGACGTCCCCAAACATGCCTGCCCTCAAAGACAGACCGCTTCCCACATGTTCCAAGGATTCCTTGAGGTTCCAGACGGACTGGGCGGTGAACTTGGCGCGGTGAGGCCCACACCTCCAGAACTGGCCAATTTCGCTGCGAGCCTCGGGGTAAGGAGACTTGCTTCCGTCGCGGATGAGCCCCGATAGTTCTATTTGGTGAGCTGGAAAGACGTAGACGGGAAGAACATGGGTGAAGCCATGATCAGGCGTCGTTGCCAGGTGGTGGAAAATGGGATTGTCTGCAACGCGGAGGTCGTGCCGAGGCAGATAGATTAGGATGTTCGTTCCGGCCATCGCGTGTAGGATGTTCGATCCAGCTGCTGTCTAGTCCTCGCGTGACAACGAATGATGTCGATGTCGGTTGATGCTGTGCCTGCGGGTTTTTGAAATGGGCAACGTACGTTGACGTGTCTGCCGATGTTGTTGATAAAACGTACAGGCCCTCTGAGTGGGTGAGAATGCGTGACGGACAGAAGTAATACCAAGTGCGAGAGTGGCAGGTTTTGTTCAAAATGTGATAAGAGCAGCGTCTAGACCAAAGTCATGGCGTAAGAGAGGCCGTTAGATCTGATTTAGCTCCCGACCAGTAGGGAAAGAGGCTAGTGTCGGGATCGAAGTCGCCACAGACAATAAGGTAGGTAGGTAGGTAAGGTAATATGGTCGATTCGAGTGCAGGTAGAAGCTGGGGTGGCAGTAGGCGAGGGACGGAAGGTAAGGATGTTGCCCTTTGAGGTTGACAGGGTTCCTTAGGGCAAGATAGAACCCGAAGACGGTGTACAATACGGAGAGGGCGCGAGGTACCGTCGAGGGGAGGAGTAGAGGAGGAGCGGGAGGAGTAGGAGGGGGGGTGTTAGGTTCGCCTCGAGTGGAACGACGCAGCTGCCGCCAAATTCAGGGGTTTGGCCGCGATGGTTGTATGGTTGGACGATGATGCAGCAAGCGCCGACGGCATCGACTTTTAGGTTGGACGATCGAGAGGGCAGATGGGAAAGGGCGAGGCAAGATCGGACCCGTGTCCTGTGAGTCCAGGTGTGAGTGTGGGCGGGTACGGTCCACGGATGGGAAGGTGAGGTGTTCACCTCCGCCTCGACGAAGTGGGCAAGCACAGCACAGCAGTCTGGACTCGAGTCACTGGACAGCACGACGGACCAGAGGGCCGCTCATGCAGGGTCAAGCTTCTCTCCACCAACCGAGCTCAACCTGGAAGGTTCACGACGCAAGGCAAGGCTCGCTTGAGATTGGAGTGGAGTCTCGAGTCTGCACGGCGCGCAGAGGCGCAGAGTGGTGTAGTCGGGTGTACCGTATCCGTACAATGATAATAATAATGGCTTGTTGGTGTAATGCCACCAGCAGACAACGCACACTTCTTTCCCGCCGTGATGGCGATTAGTGTAGATCGACGAGGTATCCGTAGTGTAAGGAGTACCGCGTATGGCGGGCGTATGGCGTATGGCGCACACAAATATCGAATGAAGACAAGGACGGGGGGAGTGGATGGATGAGGCACCTAAACCATTGAGGTTCGTCGGAGCGGGCGCCGGGGACTTTGTTCTCTCATGAAGGTTCCCCCGGGCTATGGTGTCTACTATGTCCCATGTAGATGTAGCGTAGCTGAGGTGCGTCGGTGGTGGTCCGAGGTGGATTGGACCCTGAGATTTTCTTAAACCATCTGGGGGACCGGACCCCTGGCAGGACCAAGAGCCCCTTTGAGTACTGATACCTGCACTACTTCCCACACTTGTAGATGCCGGCCGGCGCTCCCTCGATTTGGAATGCCATATCAGGCGATGGTGATGCGGAAGGAAGACTGACAAGCTGATCTGGTGTCGAGCGTTCCTCAAAGCGGAAAGGAGAGAAACGACGGGATGTGGGAAACCAGCAGGCCAAGTCGCGGGATTCATTACGATTGCAGCATTTTTGCATTGTTCGTGTATTTGGTTGTGTGGTTGTCACTTGTGACTTCCGGGGGCGAGGGACGTGCAGGTGGGTGCAGGTGCAGCACAGCACAGCACAGCACAGCTGGCTTGCTCGGCTGGATTGGTTTGGAGGGAGCGGGCGCGCAGACATTTTCTCGATGGCATGGCGATGGCGGAAGGATGGGAAAGATGGATAATGCTGCACCGAGATCGAGGGCGGCGCTGATGCAGAGATGAAGTCCGGGGTCGTCGAGATCGAGTCCACCTGGACGGATCCTTGGGTCAAGAAAAAGCGGGGACTTCCTGTCGGGTTCCCAGACCCCCTCCCACTGGTGGATGGCAGCAGCTTCCAGAGCAGGTACACTGTACCTCAGCTACCTATGTATCTGCTACCTTATTATCAGCGCAGTAGGTACCTACACTAGCCGTGTCGGAGAACATCCCGCCAGGAACAAAGTCAAACAAACCACGACAGAAGCAGGTGCCATGCGCGATGCGCGTTGTCACTTCCCTCTGTAGTGTACCTACTTTCCCAACTTTCTTGCCTTGTCTTGCCTCAGGTCAGGTGTTTTGCCCATTTCATTTCCATCACTTCTCAGACATGGGAAAGTGGTGGCCAAGGCAACTTCCAGGTCAACCTCCTCACCTCCTCACCTCCTCCCCCTCGTTGAATGACGAGGATTCCCATGCCGTCCGACGCCCGTCCCATCTTCACGTCTACATTACCATATCCTCGTGTCAAAGCAGTCCGGTCCCGCTACGCTGAGGCAGGTCGGAAGCCAATTTGCCCTCCCTTCCCTGTCTGTCATGCAGGTTGCAATGAAGCTCGGGGCAGGCGCTGGCTTACCTTCACAGATGATGAATCATCGACACCACCTTCAGACTTCAGCCCAAACTCCGAGTCCCGGCCGCCGCTTTGTCCCAGCCACTCGGCCGATCGATCCATTGAAGAATGGGCAATGACAGCTCAACACACACACCATTGGCCACCTACACCCATTTCAGTGCCTTCAAGCCTCTGCTAGTATCAAAGTCTCTACGCCAGAATGGTCCCCGAGTCTACTATGTACAGGCATGATACTTCGGGTCCAGAGAGGCATAACCATAGCCACTACCTTATTGTGAGGCTACCTGCCTACCTTGGGCATCCGCACCAGTATCGCAGCAAACTGACGAACCAGGTAGTTCACACACACATTGCGCGACGAACAACAGACACATGGGAGCTTTGTGGTCTAAAACCCCTGGTCATGGCCGCCTCATACGACGCCGATCTGCGTCCAGAGCTCATGCTGCCAGCATCAGAGCTCCAACATCAGCCGCAGCAGCAGCTTGCTCGTCCACCAGCGACCAGACTACCACCTCTTGAGCCACCCATAATTATGACGAACTCTCCGCTTACCGCCTGCCCGGATACCAGGGCTGCACCGAAATAGCCGAAAGCACCGATGACACACACCCACGAAGCTCGATCCGCATGCGCGATGCTCGATTCCCGGGAATCCTCATCGACAATGAACCTAGCATGGGCCTGCGCATTCCGTTACCATCACACACACGGTCTACGGCCTACCTTGCCATGCAGTGCCAGGCCGCTTCTTTTCGCACCACTTGCAATGATACACCACTGCCTGGCACCTCACTCCGTCTGGGCCCTTGATCCTGACCCGGCAATCAATCGACTTCGGTAATACAAACCACAAAAAAACGTGTGCTGTCTTAAGTTAAGGTCGTTCTTGGCACTCGAACCCAACGGCGCCCCGCCGACGAACCTGCAAACTCCCGCAGTTGCACTGCAGTCGCCGTTTCACCATCGTCAACGTGGATTACTCTTTCTTTTCCGGCAAGTTTGTGTGAGGCTTGGGCCATGAGCCGGTCGTCTCCTAACACAACAGCTCGGCTGCGATGCCAAAACCCATGTCTGCGAGATTGATATCGCCGCCGCCGGCAGGATGGTTCTTTTTTTGCTTTCTCCGGCGCCCAGTTTTGGAAACCGCCTGGTAGGCGCCGCGCTGCGCTGCAGGGTTGCTTGTGGATCACGCTGCCCGCATTTTGGTTTCTTATTGCGCCGCTGCACAGGGCGCGACCAGCGCCGACTGTCATCCGTCGATCTAGACTCACTCGGGCGTTCCTCATCATCGCGTGGTCCCCGCGGCGAACCGGTATGCCCCGCCGGGTCGCGTCTTCACCCCTCAGCCCGAGGTCTCGATTTCCCCGCCGGGCCGGCTTCTAGGCCCGCCCAAACCCGCCCATGCCACCGCTCAAGCAACCGGGCCCGGGTTCCTCCGTCCCACCGAAGCCAACGGGACGTTCTAGGCCCGACGCCAGAAACCTCCCATGGGGTGTTGTTTTACCCTTCAGCCGACACTTCGATCAATTAGCCATGGGAATTTCCCTCCGCCCCCAACACTTTGATGCCACGTACGTCATGGCATTTTCGTCCTCCCTTCGGTTACGAAGACGTACCATTCCCCGTGTCTGCAGTCGATAGTAGGTTTTGGATTTTGGCACTCGCTGCAAGCGTTCGCTGTGCCTGGCATGTGGTTGCGCCACGTTCCAAAATTCTCAGGAGCCTTTTCTTTTCCTTGCGCCACCAAGCCAGTCCTCTCGACCAACGAACGCACCATCACGCCTGATTTTCTCCCCTCCATGCTGTTTCTGTTCGCCTTCGAGACGGCCGCGGCGTCAACAGCCCCGACCAGCCGGGTAAAAGTGTAGGAGGTTCGCCCGCAGGCAAGTTCAATCTACCTATGTCTCGCAGCCCAGAACAACAGGCTAACACTTGCAGGCAAGTGGTCGCTGCTGGCAGCAGCAGTCTGACGTCGGTACAAAAGCCTGCCACGTGCCGTTGCGCTGTCATCAGCAGTTCCAGACCTCGCATCGACCAAAAGATCGACTGCGGCGGCAAAATGTCATCATAAACCTTGGCCGCCAGACGCTGTTAGACACCATCCATCGTGATGGTCGATCTCCAATACTTCACGGACTCCTACGGGCAGCACGATGATGCAATCTGGCTGCTGCTGTTCCTGCGTTTGACATCCACTCGCCTTACGATATGTGTAGCCAATTCGCCTCCATCTCGATGACTGTCAATCTCGCAAGAGCTATCGCGCGTTGTCGCCCGAACCTGTGTCTAGAGGCTTATACTGAACTGGAACCTTTTTTTGCGAATGACGACACTGCCGTGGGCATCTCGCCACTGGCATGCATCAGGAGCGCTGGTTGATTCTCTTTCGTCCGCACTGAACCGGTTATGATGCGAGTGTCTGCGAGAGCAAGCTCGAAGGGAGGGTGCCCTGCTGGCAGGCCAGACGCTGATATCGCAGACGAATTCTGTGTTGCGCGGATGGCGCGGCTCGGGCCTTATTCCATGTGCAGCCTGATAAGATCATCCACAAAAACGGTGCCAATTGCAAGTCCCCGGACTTGTCGTGTAAGCCACGGTGGGCTTGGATCTTGCTCCGAGACAATATGAGATCAACCAGGTCCATCTGTTCGGTTGCGATAATCCATGAAACCGAAGGCTGCCACGCTGCCTCACTTTGCTGATGGATCGACTGACCTAGACTAGCCAACCTGGCCAAAATGACGGTGAAGGGCGGTTCAGCTACCAGCGCCGATGTGAGCGACTCCCGCTCGGCGCCGGGTGTCTGGGTTCCACGCTCGGGAAACTTTCAGTTTGCCTGGTTTTCACTATCATTAACTGTCTCGTTATCTCCAAGCTATTGCATAGGTCGCCCGTCGCACGTGGTATCTTTCAAGTCATGCGAATCTCCTCCACTACCCAAGTCTTCTCCACCAAAATTCCAAACTCCCCGAGGAAGTTAGCTGCTCCCTGCGACATGGGCATGTTTTTGTCTCGAGACGACGTGATGTTGGTTCTCGTTGTCCCCTCGTTCCCGGTCAGATCCGAAGGTACACCGGCAGTCCAGGCCTCGGGTCCCTTTTTCTTGCCAAACAAGTTGAATCCGCCACCAAGGGAGCTGGCTGTGCCGGCCTGGCTGTGGCGAATGAGGTCCACTTGGCTTCCAGTAGGCTGGCGCGTGAACGGCTTCGCGGGAGCGTCCGGCGCGGTGCCAGCCGACACGGAGTCTCGCCGGGCCGATTGGTGGTGGCTTGACAGGATGACGGTCACCCTGCGGTCGAAGAGGTAGCGGATGGTCGCGAGGGAGGCGGTGGTAATGCCGACGCCGAGCTCTGCAATCGTCCAGCACGCCGTGCTCATGTAGCCTTTGGGCGGCGGCGAAGTAAGACTGTGGATTCGACCAGCCGAGATGAGGGGAACGCTGCAGATGGTTTCCTCGTCAGTTTCGTACAACGCGAGAGAGAGAGAAGAAGCAGTTAAACTCACACGGCGCCGATTCCAAAGACACCAAAGACGGCCCAGATCTGCCGGCCGCGCAGCCTCAGGCTCCAGAGCGTCGGCAGCGGCAGGAACAGCACGATGACGTCGGTCAAGATGGTGCCAGTCGAGTTGACGTACGTCGACACGACCGGCGGCAGGCACCTGACGTTCGCGACGTTGAGGCTCCAGTTGGCCTCTACCGGCACGCAGACGAAGACCCCGAGGAGAATCTGCGTCAGGCTCCAAGCACCGACGACGAGGATGGCGATCATATAGACGGTTTTCATGACCCTGACGTGCCTGAAGATGTGATAGAATTGGAACAGGAAGGTCATCTTGAGGCAGGCCATCGAGATGTTATAGGTGATCGTCGTCGCGTAGGGGATCTGTCGGGAGTTGAGTGAGTCTCCTTCGATGGGGGTTACTTTGGTGTTGTGGACCGACTCTCGAGCCTCCGTTTCCTTCCACGATCATTGCTTTCATGCTAGGCAGGTACTCTTCGAGAAACAGGCTCTGCAGAATGTTCACGCCGATCAAGCTCAACTAGACAGCGCGTAAGCATAAACCGCACCGGACTGGGAGAACGAGGAAGAAGGCTCCGGGACGTACGAGGGCGCACAGCGCCCAAGCATCGTCGACCCGCACTTGCTTCGTAATGAAGTACCGTGTATACAGGCGGACAACGACAGAGGCGGTGGTGATGGCGGCCATGATGGCGCCGAACGCGACGGTCGCATGGGCCATGCCGGCGTCGTAGACGAAGTCCTCCTGCGTCGGGGGTAGGCCGCCGCCTGGCGGCGGCATCGGTCCCGAGGCCGCGTCGGCGGTCGACGAAGCTCCGTCCATCTCGAGATGGGATGCCGCAAATGTCGATGAGAATAAGAGAAGAGGAAAAAGAAAGCCCAGCAATCCCACCGGCCGCAGCAGCAGCCGCCCACCCTAGGGAAAAGCGGCAACCCCTAGAGTTTTTGAGCGGGAGGTTGATCCCACCCCGGGACGAGAGATCATGTGGGCGGGAGCGAATGTTCCAACCGAAGTGGGGGAAACAAGCTTGTCTTTTAGTGTAAGGGGGCTCTCTTTTTCCTCGTGAAACAAGGGGGCCTGCCTGCAGTTGACGTTATTCCCAGGCTCCCAGCGAAGAACAGAGATAGGCGTCGCCCGAAAGGGGCCTCGAGACGGGTCCGAATTGCCGTGATACAAAGTCCATGTGGCGGGACAGACGGACGCCCTAACTGATTTTGGGCCCTGACGGCCTTCCCGACAAGGGTAGGGCTGTGGTCTGTAAGACAGAAAAAGCGGTCCCGCCTACCACCGCATGCGGCGTGGTTCGTCTCTTGTCGTGAGCCATCTCCACACCGGATGGGACTGACTGGATACTTGCGACGGGCAACGTTGTTGTCTAGGCTTTGTGGAGGGGGGAGGACATCGCCCACGCAGATCTGCCGACGCTCGGCCGGCGTTGGCCTAGTTTGATCGTCGAGTGTTTCCTTGGGTTTGTGAACAGACGCCTGGCTTGTATGAAATCACGATCGTGGGTCTCGAAGATCGTGGCCACGTTGAAACTTTGGAGACGCGATATAAGCTTGTCGCGATTCTGGGCTGGGGGAGATAGGAGCCACGAGTGGGGATCCAAATCATCACCCCTGGCTTCAGGCAATCTCGCCAAAGAATGGGACTTTGGCAACTAACCAGAAATCGTGCCGTATATCCTTCTTCGCCACTTTTAGAACATGCAACGCTAACATGACTACAGAGGAGACAGGTCGAGACGGAACGGCCTCCGAGCTTTTCCCGTCTTGCGGAATGGATGTCTCTCGTTGAACCACTTTAACCCCAGAAACAAATAGCCTACAAAACCTCCAACCCCCAGACGCCTTGGGGGATTGCGTTGGTTGAGTTTGTCACAACTCAACAACACCCACGGACACTGCCTTCTCCACCGGTACCAGGCTCAACTACATGCGGCGAACCTCGCCGGAAACTTCCAAAGGTGAGAAATTAGACCATCCAGGGGACAACTCATGAGTCATATACACCTCAGTAGTCCGGGTCGGCTGGAGACTAGTTTTCTCACATACGAGTGCTGTTCGACAACTCCGCCAACGTCGTCTTGTGTTGAAAGAGTGCAGTGAGTTGTCGAAACTTGCTAGCGCTTCAGGCGGATGAAGTTCCCGTTCTCGCGAAGCTGGGAACACAACTCGATTCTTTCCTTCATCGCTTATAACCATGTCCCAGAAACTCGAATCAAAAACATCAACAGCGAACACTTGGAAAGCGACCGGAACTCATGACGCGGCTGCGGCTACACGGCATATATCAGGATTCGATATTTGCCTTTCCTTCGTAATCACCCGTCGACGGCCTCTGCCAGACTCTGTTACGTAACGCAACCAAAGACCTCGGACAGTTGCTGGGCTTTGCGTGAAACGGACTCGCAAGCTTTCAGGAGTTACTAAGCACCATTTCATGCCACTGAAGAGGCTATGCTGAGCTATTACCGGACATCGGACTTGTGGAACAGCTGGGCGAATGCTTGACATCCGAAAGTCGCACCAACGCGCAGGTTAGGTGCAAGCACACGCGGCGCACAGACTTTGAACACAACGGCTCGAGTGAACCGGCTCGACACTACGTCTCATGACACCTTGCTGCCAAGTCGTCAATAGTCAAGTCGGATCTCCGTAGCTCCATCGCTGGCTCCCGTGCACATCCTGGCCGTAGGCACGAGAAGCACACACACGTGATATGGGCCCAGGCACAGGGCCTGAACTAGGCCCGCGGAGACGACCTTGCAGCCGTGACATGGCCGTGGCTGCGACCGGGCCAAGGCTGGGGAAAGGGCCATGCGCCGCGCCAGTGGTTCGACGGCTGAGCCAGGTCCATCCCGTCCCGAAGTCCCGAAGTCCCGAAGCCGGTTCTCCGCATCATTGACATTGACATTTCGATCTCTCTCGTTCCGCTGCAAGATTTAGGCTCGCCTCCTTTTTCACGATCGCATAACCGTGGACTGAACATTCTCACCAATGCTGGCGACTCCGGCGCTGCACGCTTCGGCCCGTCCGTGTCCCCGTTGTTTGGACCACTTTCTGTGGGAAGGGGGGCTGAGCAGCAGTCCCAACTACTGAACCATCATGGCGCTCGCGCTGGATGATGTGTCTCGTGTCGAGTCCGGCGAGCTGGGTGAGAAGCGGCTGCACATCGTTTGCGTCGTGGATTTCCTCCCGCCCCGTCTAAACAAGTTCAGACGTCCGAGACGCATCTGATATTTGACAGGCGACGAGCCCGGCCGATTTTCTTTTTGTTGTTCGTGTTTGTTTTCTGTTGGTCTCTGTTTCTGTCACCAATTCTTTTGTTTCAACCAGACAGCAATCATGTGTGGGATCTCAGCGGCCGTCACTCTGAAGCGGAGAGGTTCCGTCAACGGCCACGGTGCCAACGGACATAATGGAACCAACGGCACGAACGGGCACAACGGAGTCAACAGGACTAACGGGCAAAATGGAACCAACGGACACGGTGCTAACGGGACCAATGGCCACGGAACCAACGGAACGAATGGACACAAGACCAACGGGACGAACGGTACCAATGGTCACGGAACTAATGGCACCAACGGGACCAACGGCCACTCCTACCTGAACGGACACAGCAAGAACGTGTTGAGAGAGCGAGGCATGCTCCACAGCCAGCTCCAGAACAGTCTGGAAGCCATCGCCCACCGTGGCCCTGATGCCTCTGGTATCTGGACCAGCGACGACGGGAAGATCGGTATGTAGAGCGCTTTCTCCCGTACCCCAGCTTGTCTAACCTCACTCCAACAGGCCTGGGCCACTGCCGTCTGGCCATCAACGATCTCTCAGACGACGGTGTGCAGCCCCTCCACAGCGACGACGGCAAGATCCACGCCGTCGTGAACGGCGAGATCTACGACCACGACGCCATCAGGGAGCGCTGCATCGAGCAGGGCTACAAGTTCAAGGGCCACTGCGACAGCGAGGTCCTCGTCGCTCTGTACAGGCTCCACGGCACCGACTTCTTCCAGCACCTGCGGGGCGAGTTCTCCTTCGTCATCTACGACGAGAACGACGGCCGCGTCATCGTCGCGCGGGACCGCTTCGGCATCAAGCCCATGTTCTGGACCATCCAGGACCGGGGCGACGACGCCGGCGGCAAGCGGATCCTCTTCACGTCGGAGGTCAAGGGCTTCCGCGGCCTGGGGTGGGAGCCCGAGTGGAACGTGTACGGCGTCCTGAGCGGCATGTCCATGCAGGGCGACCAGACCGTCTTCCGGGACGTGTACAAGCTCCAGCCGGGCTTCTGGATGGAGATCGACACGGACGGCGAGGTTAAGCAGCACCTGTACTGGGACCCCGACTTCAGGGACAAGGTGGGCGATTGTATTGAGACACGATGACATATTTGAGACTGACCGCCGATAGAACCTCCCGGAGACGCGCACTGCGGATGAAATGATCGAGGGCGTCAGGGAGCATCTCATTGAAGCTGTGAAGCTTCGCCTTCGCGCCGACGTTCCTGTGGGTATCTACCTGTCTGGAGGTAAGCCAAACACCCTTTCATTCGACAAAACTGCGACATAGCTAACTCATGTGAAGGCATTGACTCGTCTGTCGTCGCAGGTATTGTTACCAAACTAGTCCGCGAGGAAGGGGTGAAGCTCGGCAACCAAGATGCGACGAAGCGCATTACCTGCTTTACCATTCAGTTCCCCGAGGCATCGGGCTTCAACGAATCTGGTGAGTCTGGGCCCAGGACAGCAAAAATGCCTTGATTTCGAAGCAGCACTAATATTGCTAGACATTGCCGAACGCTCCGCTGAGTGGCTGGGCGTGCAGATCCTGAAGAAGGACATGAACGAGACCGAGCTGGCCAAGCACTTCGCCGACACGGTGTACCACTCGGAGCACCAGTTCTTCGACCTCAACAGCGTAGGAAAGTTCTGCCTCTCCATGGTGCCCAGGGAGCACGGCGTGCCCGTGGTGCTCACGGGCGAGGGCGCCGACGAGCACTTCGCGGGCTACCCGTTCCTCCTCCCCTCGTACCTGATGGAGACGGACAAGGTGTGGCCACAGCAGGGCATGACGGAGGAGGTCCGCGTGGCCATGTATCAGGAGATGACGGCGGACCTGGCCGAGATGTTCGGCCGCATCGGCATGTTCGAGGACGAGTCGACCTCGGGCGTGCCCAACGCCGCGATGCGCCTCGAGCCCGAGTGGAGCGCTTTTAGTCCCTGGGTCCGGGACACGTACAAGCCCATCGTCAACACCATCCTCTCCCCCGAGGTGCTCGGCAAGATGACGACCAAGTGGCACTCCCTCCACACGGGGCTGTACATCTACACCAAGGGACCCCTGGCCAACATGATCCTCACCTGCCTCGGCGACCGCACCGAGATGGCGCACAGCATCGAGGCGCGCCCGCCGTTCCTGGACCACCACCTCGTCGAGTACGTCAACAACCTTCCCCCGAGCGTCAAGGTCGCGTACCTCGAGAACGCGGGGCAGGCAGCGGGCACGGACGGCACGGCGGGCAGCCTGTGGTGGAAGGACCTCAGCCCCGCGCGGCAGAAGCTCAGCGAGAAATGGATCCTGAAGGAGGCCGGCAAGCCCTTCATCACGCAGGAGCTCTACGAGCGACGGAAGCACCCGTACTCGGCGCCCGTCAAGTGGCCGCGCGGCGGGCCGATCCACCGCAAGCTCGAGGAGCTGCTGTGCGAGGAGAACGTCGAGCAGCTGGGCTTCCTGGAGTTTGCCAACGTGGCGCGGTGGATGGGCGAGGGGTTCGGGGACGACGCGAGCCCGAGGGCGTTTAGGAAGTTGATTTGCGCTGCGTCATGGGTCGTGCTCAGCCAGAGGTTTGGGATCAAGAAGGCTGCCAGGGAGGACTTTGCGGCCTCGGTTCTCTGAGGGAGGTCTTCGTTTAAGGCAGGAGGGAATATGGTGTGGATACGGCGTTCAGGTTGGATACCTAATATAAATTGTTCAAGTCCTGTCAACTTCGGTATCGTGTCAGGCGTGGCTGACTTTGATGGAAAGACGTCTAAAAATGACTCCATCGCTTCGGAGAGTACCAAGTCATGGCCCAACTCTCTCCCCGGCCTGTATTTGCGTCAACGACGGTCCTTCGCTACATGTTCCGTTCTCAAACGTCTCTCACTACCGGAGGGGTATTCCGGACATGTATAGATCGCAGACGACGCCGACGGAAGACAGATCACATTCGTCCACAACAGGTATCACCATCCCGGGACCTTGTGTTGGCATCGCGCCGTATCTGTTAAGCCAATGCACTACTAGCACTCTCCAGTCAATCATAGCCGTTGCCCAAGAAAAAACCACTCTACGTGAAGATCTCACAGTATTTATACTACAGCACCTATCCTGCCCTGCAGTACTCCCCTGAAAAAGCCTCGGAGAAACCAGCAAAGTCACCAAGTGACTTTCTTTGTGACATCGCATGCGAGTTTCCCCCCAATATAAAAGTACTGAGGTTGTCCTAATCATCATAGCTGGGCAGCTAGCTTGTCTATCCAACGGTCAAGCTTGGCTAACAAAAACTGCTGCGAAGCTGGGTTTAGTGGCCGGAGAAGGCCGGAGCTCGGCAGCGACATGGGGAGCAAGCAGTCAGTGAGAGAATCAGGTGGTGCCGTTCGGCGGGACTGGTCTTGATGTATTCGAGTGTGGAATACCTCCGAGCCGACGGCCTTGAGCAGCTGTTCCTGAAGGCGAAACGTGTTGGGCCATTTGAGCCTGGTGCCAGTGCAGAGGTAGAATTCAACCTCTAGTTGTATGAAGTCCGGTGCCCTCGATGAAGGTGTCTGTTTCATGCAGTATGTCGATGAGAAGAAAGACACCCGGCTTTGGCCTTTTTACCCCCCCACCCCCCCCCCCCCCCCCCCCCAAAAGCCCGATTACCGACATATTTCCCTTGACGAAAGAGACGACATCAGGGCCATACTCGGGGTCGTAGAGCAGGGATAGGTCCTTGAACTTGGACCGATGAGGAGCAAGCCACTTGTACCCAGAGCATTCTCAGATCTTATTCCAAAAGATTTGACAAATGTGGGTGTGCAGGGAAACAATCACCAGGAGGCACGGATCTTCTTTTCAAAGCAGGGTCTCGCAGAGTCAAGTCATCCATCAGGCGGGGATGTCACGCTTGCGACTAAGTCTCAATAAGTCTCAACACAGTGACCAGGAGACGAGCAACACTTGAAATTGCTTGATCATTCTTCGTATTCATCTGTAGGGTTCGGCGTCATGCTCATCTAGAACAGAAATTTCGAGTTGACCAGCCACTCGGAAGCCGCTCTTCCAACCCCAAACGAACATCACCTCCGCCGTCTACATCGTCGCTCTCCCCAGCAAAGCCGGACCAGAGCTGTCATTCACTTCCCCAGCAAGTCGAGCATCTCTCCGCTCTCACCTCTGCCCGCCCTTCCCCTGCGCCGCGGCATCGCGGTTGATGGCCTCTTCACCAAGAACCTTGCTCGCAGCCATGAACCTGTGGCCCCGTTAGTACGGCGTCCGTGTTGATTCAACAGCAAATCCTCTCTCCTCCAAGACATGAAGCCGGGAGAAAAAACTAAGAGCTCTGGTGAAGGAAGGTCTCACATTCCGCCGTGCCAGGCCCCCAGGCCCCGCATACTCTCGGCCTGGACGCTCGTCATACGAACCAGGTTCTCAGTGTCGGCGAGGTTGGCCGACAG
>WIGM01000105.1:0-82746 GCA_014235935.1 Colletotrichum musicola
ACTTTTCTTCTCATCCCCACCGAACCAAGCCACAGGGCTGCCTACCACCAAGTTCCATGTTTTCGAGTCACGAGGAGATCCCTCGGCTGGAAAGGCGCGGCCGTTCAGCTGTGGGGGAGAAATACCAGAACGGACGAAGGAAATGCCCTCTCTTGGAAAATAAGACAGCAAGCACCTTTCAGGTTTGGACGAAGAGAGACAGGATGTGGATTATGCTCGACGAGGGGCTCGTGGCTAAGAAATACGGGGTCAGATATACAGCTGGTTAGGATCCGAGGTGCTGACAGTAGACGAAAGTTGTGCGAAACTACCTACTCCTCTCATGATCTTGCCCAGGTATAAAAGGACCGTCATGCTGCAGCAGACGAAGGATATCCAAAGAGGTGCGCGCGCGAGGGTGGCTGGCTGTTGCTTCCGTCGACCTTCCGCTTATTGACACGTGGCGAGATTGTGTAGAGCCTCATCTTCGTTGCGGTGAAAATGTCTGCATCGTCGATGGCGGACGTGGTGGGCTTTCGCTGTCGTCCATCACCCGGGCCTTATTCACGGCAAAGAGTTTTGTAGCAACGTTACAGTAAGTCGCAACTTGGCAGGGGAACGATACAGTCTAGACGTCGCAATATATCGACCATCTACGTCGACGAGTGGATTCCTGGTGGGAACGAAGAAGAAGCGCGACGATGACTGCTGTTGAGAGAGCGGAAAAGGGCTCCGGAGGTGTCGATTTATACTCGGCAGTTGCTGGTGGCGAACCACGAGAATGAACCTCGGGAGTCGGGGCTCAGATGTATTGCTTTAGGGGTGCCCTCATTGAAGAAGGTCCTCGAAGACCTGCGTCGTTTCAGACTCACATTTTCACATAAAACCCTCTGTGGGCCCGGGTTCAACGTGAACCCTCCATCAGTCAGGGGATGAAGGTGCCCTGGGACGCCGAAGATCACCCTCCCGTAAAAGGGCACTTGTGGCTGTGAGAAGACAGGTAGAGAAACCTCTGTGACCGTTGTAGACAGGTCTAGACGGACAAGATTCGCCGAGGAATCCGAGGAGAATACGCTGCAGCTGAGGGACGACGGAGAAAAGAAGGGGAACAAGTGTCTGAGTGCTGGTATTGTCTGAAAGTGAGAGGTGGCCCCTACACTGGAAAGCATGCCAGGTGAGATCAAGAGCATGATTGCAGAGCAGGTTATAAGGGCCGTCGCCTATGGTTTGGCCGAGCAACTTCTGGGCGAGGAGACCGGTCGAATGTCCTGGGCTTAAATACAATCCATCTCTGACTGGGGACGTAAAACAGGGCAACGAGATTTGCGGTTCTAGTATTGATCTCGGCTGCCGATGCGTAATGGTTTTGTATGACTCTAGGGGAGAGGAGGAGTAGATAAAAAGCCGCCTGCAGCGAGATCGATCAGTCTATCGACAGGAGCCCGGGCCGAAGTCGCAAGGTCTGGTCACATTGTTACTCCGAAATTGATCGTGCGTGGTAGCCAACGGTTGTAATTAATACAAAACCCGCTGGTCAGACTGACTGTGTTGGCGTGGCGTCGGCGGGGTATCCCCTGGTCGAGTACGTGCCAGGCGGAAAGGAGGGACAGCGGAAGAACAAAAGGATGAAAGAGGTTGAGTTGTGTAGATAGGTATCTCAATAGTACTCGATTCGATTCCAGGCCGCCCCCAAAAAGAACAAGAATGGCGTCGCGGCCAGGCTTCGACATCGGAGCAAATGGCCGGTTTGTCGCAATCCTCAGATATCGCGCCGACTAGGCTTCCCTTTAAGTACATTCGTCTCTGAACTCGTTCAAATAAGGGGTGTCAATTCCATTTCTCAGGACCGAGTCACGGGCTATGAGACCACGCTTCATCGGGTTGCAGAAAGCGAGTACACACAGACTGTGCCTGAGGCACAGATTATTTTTTTCGACCGGAAAGGCGAACGCCGCGCAGGTTCGGTTTCCACGTGCGTGGTAGTGATGGTTCTTGTAAACGAGGAAACAATCTTGATAACTAGGTAAGGGGATATCGTCGGTCGTTGGCGAGGTATACCCGTTTAGATACGCCCCAACCAGAAGCGACGGACGACGAAGCAGAGGGAAAAGGAGAGTTGTGTGTAGTTATCCCAGCGTGCTCGAGGTTGCGAATACCCTCGGGGAGTAGTTCCGCGACATTCAGGCCAGTTAGCACATCACATGCCACGCCTACACCGTGAAGACGGAGCTCATCCTACGCACATATTGTGGAACACGGACAAGACTCCCAACGAGACGTTATATATACGTCCAGCCGCGGCGATGTCATCTGATTGGGGACGGAAATCAGTACTTAAGGAAGCGAAGGACGAGCTTACTGCGGTCTCTCTTTCCACAGGCAATGCGCGCCCGGGTCTCCGGAGACTCTCATGAGCTCCAGAGGATCGTTTCCCCAATGGGCCAGGAAGTCAACCTCGCCATACGTTTTTGAAAAACAACACAGGTATGATATGCATGAGACATCTCCTGACGCTGGTTTCGTCCCCGTCGTCCAGCGGGTTGGAAGTATTCCCACTGCCCATGCCAGGTCATTATCCGCGCACCCTGCACCGCCGACATCAGACTCACCCTGTTTCGAGATCCTCACGACTTGTAATGGCATCACCCCAGACAATTCCGAATCATCAATGTCAGGGTTCACAGTTCAAAAGAGCATTCTGATCTGCTGTTGTCAACTTCTAGTCGTGGGAGGCGGATGCCCCAGTCTTTTATACCACCAACCCCACCACGTTGGGTCAAATCACATCGCAGACGCAGTCATTGAAATCAAGTCCCAATTACCCGTAAAAACTACCTAATCAGTTTGTTTTTAAGTACTCGACGCCGTGCTGCCCAAATCAGGTCTTACATATGCACACAACAAGTTTCCCCCGGGGTGGTACGCAACACCAAACCATGCCACACACCGACACAAAAAACGAAATTACCACTTTGCGGTAATCACCTCTTCTTGTAGAAGCCCCCGCTGCCCGCCTGCCTAGGCGGCTGGCTCCCGTACGCCCTCCTTCCCTGCGTCTTCTTGTCCCTGCTCATGCTCGCGCCAACGGTAATATCAACCCTCGGCGGCGTCGGGAAGCCGAAGCTCTTGGCCACTTTCGCGAGGTCCAGCTTGTTCACGTCGAAAACCGTGCGCAGCGAGTGCGACGCGTACGCGTGCAGGTAGCTCCGGTAGCCGTCCTTGGCGCTCTTGTTGAGGTAGTAGTTCTGCCCGATGAGCTTCTCGAGCAGGCTCTGGATGTTGGCGACCTTGGAGGCGGGGAAGTCGAACTCGACGACGGGCACGCGGGCTTCTTTCAGGTGCGTCAGGAAGCCGACCTCGCTGGGCTGGAGGAACATGAGGGAGCGGCCCTTGGAGTTGGCGCCGCGGGCGGTGCGGCCCACGCGGTGGATGTAGTCGCGCGGATCGTCGGGGGGGTCGACCTGGACGATCCAGTCGACGGCGGGGATCTACTTTTGTCAGTATTTTTGAACAAGCTAGACTTCAGAGGAAGGGGAACTCACATCCAAACCACGAGCGGCGACGTCGGTGCAGATCAAAGTTCCCTGCTTGGCGTTGCAAAACTCAAAGAACGTGTTGGTCCGCTTCTGCTGCTTCTGCTTGCCGTGCAGGTCCAGCACCGGCAGGTCGATGTAGTTGAGCAGCTCGGCGTGGTACTTGACCGAGTTGCACGAGCTGAAGAAGACGATGACCTTCTTCTTGAGGTTGCGCTTCAAAAAGGAAAACAGCAGCAGGAACCGCTTGTCGGCGTCGCAGATGACGTACCCCTGCTCCAGGTTCTCCACCGTGCTGTGCTGCTTCTCCTCGTCGACGTTGACGTACAACGGTCCCGGGCGCAGGGAGATGCGGGCCAGGTCCTCGACCTTGGTCGTCTGCGTCGCCGAGAAGAGCATCGTCTGGCGGTCGTCCTTGGGCAGGATCTTGACGATCTGGCGCATCTCGTCCTCGAAACCGATCTCGAGTATCCGGTCCGCCTCGTCGATGATCAGAGACTTGAGGTTCTTGAACACGAAGGGGGTGTTTTGGAGATGGTCCAGCAGGCGGCCCGGGGTGGCGATCAGCAGGTTGACGCCCTTCTGCAGCTTGTCGGCCTCGGCGCGGCGGTTCGCGCCGCCGATGACGATGCCGTACGTCTGCGAGTGGTGCGCCATGAGCTCGCGCGCGACACCAAAGATCTGGAGGGCGAGCTCGCGCGTGGGCGAGACGACGATGACGCCCGTGCCGTTGCGCGGCTTGAAGCGCAGCGCGCTGAGCATCTCGACCGCGGGGATCAAAAAGGCGAGCGTCTTGCCGGAGCCCGTCTTGGCCGCGCCGAGGACGTCCTTGCCGCTCAGCAGGGGCGGGATGCCGCGGCGCTGGATCTCCGTCATCTTGGTGAAGCCCATCTCCTTGATCGCCTTCATCGTCTTCTCGGACAGGTTGAGCTGCGCGAAATCGTGGGCCTCGGCGGCGTCGGCCGAGGGGGGCAGGGAGAGGTTGTCGGGGACATCGGACGCGCCGTTCTTGGAGGCGGCGGCGGGGGCCTTGACGTCCTCGTCGAGGTCGGAGCCGTCGCCCTCGTCGTTTTCGTCGTCGGCGGCCTTGAAGTTCTCGGCCGTCTCCTCCTCGTTCTCCTCCTCCTCGGCGTCGCTGTCCTCCTCATCTTCGGGTTCCGACTCGGGCTCCTTGCTGCGCTTCACCTTCTTGGGCTTTTGCGCGGGGGCCTCGGGGGCAGAGTGCTTGGAGGACTTGGGGGACTTGGAGTGCTTGCTGCTGCCGGCGGCGGGCTTCGCGCCGTTAGCGTCGCCGCGGAACTTTCTCTTCTTGCTCGAGGCGGCGTCCATCGTGGGCGAGGTCTCGGTGTGGTTGGTGGTGTTGGTTGGTTGAACTAAAGAGAGGTTTGTTCAGCCGGGACGATGTTCAGGTTTCTCTTCGCGGCGGCTGCAGGACGAGGTCCCTTGGGGAATTTTTTCTTATCGCTGGAAAAAAATCTGGGACCGCGCTGATAACGGAGCGGGTTGATCCATCCCGAGGGAGTGCGGGGCAGAGGTACGTACTACCTTTCGCCTGTGGGTAATGGCTGAGCGCGACTGACAGCGCTATTTCGGGATCGACAGACCAAATCTCTGTGCCAGCAGGATATTGATGGAAGAAGAAGTCCAGCAGGCTATGCGGCTCTACTAGCTCATCTTTATCCACATACCATCAATATCATCCTATGAGTCATTTTAAGTAGTGTTTTTTTTCCAAATTTATATGTTGTCTCTGAGGGTTCATCCTCGCATATTGTCCGAATCTGGTACCAGTGATGAGTAGACAACTGCGACTGTGACAGAAATTAGGTTAAAACAAGTGCTTTTAACGGTGCCATTGGGGACGAATGAGTAAGAAAATCGGGATAAAACATGGCAAAGAGTCATTCGCAGTGCTATCATGACTTGGCCCGCCGACGTTGCTGGCTGCCTTTGGCATGCTGTGACAGCTTCGCCGCAGGACGTCCAGGCAGAGACGAAGCAAAAGAGCCTCAATGCCTCAAAACTAGCTCGGAAATAGGTAAAAATTCGGCGACACATTGAAAGGCTTTTTTTTTCATTGAGCCCTTCAATTGGCAGGTGCAAACGCCACGGCACTCGGAAAACAGATTCAACGATATCAACGTAGTCTCATTGGACACGAGCCTGATCCAGGCATGCGATACTCGACTCGTAGCTCGAGGATACACTTCTTTCGCAGGCATCGACGGCCGAAACCTCGTCAACCTTTGAGATGAACTAGAGACAGTCCTCGGACCATCGAACCCCCGTCCGCGTATCAATCCCCTTGACCACTGAGAGAGCAAAACCACTTGATGCATTTCAAGTCCCTAAATAGACTCGAAACTTCCCAACTATCCCAGACCGTCGTCTTGGAATTTCCTAGCAAATAAAAGCAATGATAAAGTTTGTCCCAGACCTCGTCTAGCCCTCGAGTTGGCCACAACATAACATGTCGATGCCCTCAAGCAGTCAGTGGTCAGTCCTTCCAAAAAAGTAGTCGATGAGCAAGATGATATTTTCCACTGAATGATCGTTGGAACGCACGCCCGCCGTTTGATAATGCCGCGTCCACCCCCATTTTCCCGACTTGCTGCCGAGAAATTCCTATTTGTGCGTTCCTTTTCTTTTCGTCGGTTTCCCCCGAAACGCCTCGATAAAATATGCCGAATCGTATGTAATGTTGAGAGAGAGAAAACATTTCCCGTCGTCGTCAGAGAAAAGGAAACCATGGCCCGTCGATCGGTCTCGCGCCTGAAGGGGGAACGGGTATCCGAAACACCACGATTGCCCCTTTGTGCGCCATGAACCTGAATCTCGCATATTCCTGTACCAAAAACCCTTAGTCGAATCCTCTTCAACAAATAGAAAAACCACGCTCTTCACGTACACTCCGCCGTGGGATTCTCGTGCTTCGCCGTGGACCCCTTGCCGCGCCAGGTGCTCACGGCGGGGATGTTAGCCTCGTACCGCACCTCCTCGGTGCCGTAGGCGCGCGGGGTGAGCTTGATGAGCGTGTGCAGCGGCACGTTCATCCAGGGGCTGTCGGCCTGGGACTTGTTCATGAAGTAGGCATAAATACACCGCAGCACGGCCTGGTGGGTCACGATGAGTATGTCCTCGCTGCGCTCGAGCTCCATGATGATGGGCTCGAGGCGGATGACGACGTCGCGGTACGACTCGCCGCCGCGGTAGCGGTAGTTGTACTTGTCCTCGTCGCGGGCGGCAAAGTCCTCGGGGAAGCGGTCCTTGATCTCCTGGTACGTCAGACCGTCGCACACGCCCGAGTCGAGCTCGTCGAGCGCCTTCCACTGGAGCTTGTTGTAGTCGGCCGGGAGGAAGCGCGAGGTGGCGATGGTGCGCTTCAGGGTGGACGTCCAGACTGTGAGGGGGCGGTCGTCCTGGGGGTGTGAGATGTGGCGAGGCAGAGGGAGTGGGAGGGGGTGACTTACGCCGACAGACTCGCGGACGAGCTCGGGGAGCTTCCGGGCGTACTGCTCGCCGCGGGGGGAGAGCATGGCGTCACCGCCAATGCGGCCGTCCAGGTTGTACATGGACTCTCCGTGCTGTTTGTTTCGGTCAGCAAGACAAAACACACAGTCTAGTAGATCATGTGTTCAACTCACCCTCGACAGCCAGATGGAACGGGGCCGGATGTGCAGGTTCATGAGATAGTACACAACACGACTCTGGAGGTAGTCCTGGATGCGGTTGATGATGACCTGCTTGCCGACGTCCATGATCTTGAGGTAGGTGTACTCGTCCTCGTCGCCGTCCTCGTCGAGCGACTTGTAGACCTTCTCGTAGTGGCGGATGCGGTTGCGGAAGTCGAGGGCGGCCTCCTCCGGGTCCTGGCCCTGATAGTCGGGCGAGGTGAGCTTGACGTCGCGGATGTTGGCCATTATGAGCCTCTCGTCGTCGCACTTGCTCTCGACGAAGAGGACCTCGATGCCCTCCTTGTTGCAGATGTCGAGCACCCACTTGCGGCGCTCCTTGGTGGAGTTGGTCGCGTCGAGGATGCCGATGACGCCGCCCTGGCGGAACCAGGCGAGCATGTCCTCGATGGCCTTCTCGGCGGCGGCGCGGCGCCTCTTCTCGCCCTCGGCGTTGTGGAAGTCAAAGAAGTCCGCCGAGGGGTGGGCGTCCTCCTGGCGGCGGTAGCTGCCGACGTTGAAGGTCTTGGCCTTGATAGAGAGCCATCCCAGGTAGCGTTGTGCTGGGGTGCGAGTTAGCCAATGGAACGATCCCGGATTTGACGTCAGGGTCGGGCGACGGCAGCAGAAGAGTTCATCTCTCGCTCTCACCGCTCACGCCATAATTTACTGTCAGGATTTACTCACCCTTCTGAGCGATGAAGCTCTTGCCTCTGGCGGGCAGGCCGACCATAACGACACATATCTTGGTGTCCTCCACCTGAATTCCGATGCCGTTAGTCTTGGCGGGCATCTTGACTGACTGGTGATGTCTCCGGGTCGTGCGACAAAAAAAGATGGTATGATGAAAGAAAAGAACAGAGACTGCGCGTAATCGATATCATGAAGATGAGGATTTCAATTGAGACGAGAGCGTAAAAAAAGAAGCAAGGTAAAGTGAGGTGAGGTTAGGACAGGTAGTTGAGGTGAGGTGAGGTGAGGTGAGGTCTGTGGCGGTCGAGGCAAAGCAGCTCGCGTGATGCTTCCAGCGGTGGCAGCAGCAGCAGCCCCAAGCTAAAGAGGCAGGCAGGACACCCCGGTGTGTGAGGTTCGGGGGGGGGGGGGGGGGGGGGGGGGGGGGGGGTTGGCGGGCGCGGGTGCGGTGACCTGGAGCCGGGGGGTTGGAGAGCACCGGACTTCTCGAACCCGGCGACAGCTGCCCTGGGAAAAGCCGAGTACACTGTATTGTAGAGAGAGCCCTGTTATGCGAGAGCCGCTAGCAGGGGGTGGCAGGGGACAGAGGGGATTGGCAACGAGTAGGCTTCAAAACGGCCGATGAGGCTCTCCGTTTGCGTAAGTTGTATGTGCGTAGGTAGATGTCGTGGTGTTGTTTGAGAGGTTGCAGCAGCGAGCAGGGCAGTAGAAGTTTCGTGGTTGTTCTGGCTTTTGAGGGAAGGAGGTGGAGAGAGTGAAGGGGAAGCTTGTAGTGTAGCCGAGAGAGACAGAGGCAGGCGACGTGATCTGATTGATGTACTATGTAAGGTACGGTACCTCTCTGGGTAAGGTAGGCAAGGTAGGTACCGACTAATAGTGGTAGTGATGTGATGCGATGTGAGGTGAGGGTGGAGGGGATATAGTAATGAGTGGGCGAGCTGCGTGCACGAGACTGAGCTGGAAAGAAGGGGATTGTGAGAGCGGTACGTAAAAGGAAGCAGGGGAAAAAGAAGCGCCGAGAACATGTCCCGAGGGCAAATGCAAATGGACTGTGAGTGAGGTGCTTTGCTTTGCTTTGCTTCGCTGTTCGCTGGTGAGTCCCTCCGAGGTCCCTTCTGAGTCCCTACATGAGACTTGGAAAAAGGAAAAGCAGCAGCAGCGGCGGCAGCAAGCTCGGAAAAAGAGGCAGACAAGCAGGCAGGGTCCTCGCCAGGTGTACGGAGTGTAGGTACTGAAGCTTCTCAGACAGATTCCAATCCATACCATGGACGGGTACATAGGTACCTACTACACCAGGTAAGTAGATCGTGGGATAATTAGGTAGGTATACGGCTACGGCATACCTACCCACTTCCACTTCACTCGAGGCGGATATGCGCGCCAGCTATTGCTACCTCTCGGTGCAGCTTTCGCGTCGTCCTCCCTTGCAGTCGGGATTCCCAGGGACAGCTCGCAGCTCGCAGCGGGGAGGGTATGGCAGGTCACCACTGGTGAAGCCCATCGACACGCAGAATGACCATTGGCCCATTCCCGGCGTACGCCGTCTTGGGTGCATGTCGACATGTCGTCTGGATGCGTTGGATCGTGGACGCAAAAGAGGTAGTCTTACTGTCACTCCCTTCTGTCCGTGACACACTTCTAGTCATCACTGTAAGACCAGACCAGCATACCAGATACTTCTGACGGGTGGTGCGTGTATGCGCATGCAGCTGCAATCCCTTCTGATCTGACCACTGAAGCAATGTCGGCCTGTTGTCCGCGAGGTGCACCAGAGTGGTCTTCATGTTCCCCGTCTCAAACTCCACGTGAATCCCTCTCTCCCCATCCGATGTGCCCCTCCCCTGTGCCCGCTTCTCTCCGGTGCCTGGAGGGGTTCCTACAAGGCAAAGCCTAGGGTAACTAGGGGGGGCCTAGCCCAGCCAGAATGTCCCGGCTCGGCCTAGCAGGTGCAGCAAATCAGGCCCAGCGCGGCGGCCACCCCGCATCGACGGGACATCTCGCAGCCAGTCCGCCCTCACCCTCCCAGACTTGCCTTCACCGAACACAGCCGAGGGAACCCCCCCATCAGCCCACCCGTCACACGGGCCATGGACAATGACACTTTTTGACTTGCCAGTCATAGCCGGCTCGTCACAAGTCATAGCCGGAAATCGAACGTGGGAATGGGAAAAACTACCTTTCCCGATGACGACGAGCCGCAAGCAAGCAAAACTGAAAGAAAGAACATGGAACAGTGCTGAGCCCACCCTCTAGATCGAGTACGTAAAACACAAACATTCCAGTCAGGCTCTCGTCATTCCCCAGAGAAACAATAAAAACTCTGCGCTTCTCTCCTCTTGACTCAATGACAACTTTGCCTCTCTCGTTTTCGTTCGCGGCCGGTATTGAAGTTTCTGCTCCGGTCATTCCCGGCTGCCTCCTCTACCGAGACTCGCTGAACCCGAACCACCACCGCCGCCGCCGCATACCTGGGGTACTTACCTCAGGTACCTTCGGCTCACCTTATCCTCGCCCACCAACCCAACGCCGTCTGTCTCTCTGGCTCCATTCGCACCACCATGCCTATGCCTCTCTTCCACCTGCAAGCCGCAGACATCGTCCCTACTCAGGAAGAGGCTCTCTCCCGGCTCAACTGAACAAGGTAAACCGGCCAAGCACATGACCCCCACGGACTGCCAGGGGATAAAAGGTCATCCGGCCAATGTCTCCTGACCTGGATTCGGGATACACCGCTGGTAAATCCTCACCAGGGGCCCTTTTCCTGGGTTCCCTTCTGTCCTCCCCCAAGGAGCAAGTCCAGCCGTCCGGAACCCGGGTCCAGCAAATCGGCACCGTTGCCAGATCGTGTCGACACCTCCAGGGGGCTGCGCGTGGTTGGCCACTGACCAATACCCCTGCTTGATTATTCACACCGCCTGGGCGCAACAGGAGCAGACTGATTGGAGCGAAAAGGGAATGGCAAGCCAGAGAGACTGAGGAAAAAACGAAAGGCCACTTGACGATGCTGGTGCTGATGCTGATGCTGCGAAGCCAAGTGGCTCTGCTGCACTGCTCTGCATCACGCTGCACTGCACCGTAGGCCCAGCAAAGACAAATGACAGACCACAAACAGAAGCAGAGCACCTCTTGATAAGAACCCAAAAAGGACCAAAGGAAGGCAACAAAAGAAAGAGACAGGGAGAGAAGGAACACTGCCTGAACGCACCTTACTGAAGCTCCAGGTGTGCTGCCGCCGAGGCAGTGGCCTCCCATCCACCAGGGGCGCACCTGCCGGGATTACTCCGATACCCATGATGACTGCCGGTGAGGATCAGGATCAAGATAGAAGGGTCTGGACTCTTTCCACTCTGATCAGAGTCTTGTCGTCGCTGTTGATACCGCTGCCTCTCCTAAGAAGGATGAGCTTTTCTTTTTTTCCCCTGTTGGATTGCCGACCGCGGGGGATCTCGGGGTGTGGCCTGGGTCCAGTCGGTGCAGCAAGTGCCGAATTACCGCAGCACGCCGGGTGGCACTGGAGGCGAAGCGAGGCAATTGTGACAGCAAAGAGGTGGTGCAGGAGGTTCAGGAAAGGGGGGGAGCAAAAGACGCAAGAGCAAAACAAGAGAAGCTGGTGCTGGCTGGGTCGCTGGGGGATGAGTCGGTGAGGGCAAGAGAGGCAAGGGTTGCAAGCAAGGCCTGGATCACGAACCGTTGAATGAGGTGGCAGAAATCGGTGAGCCACCAGCAGTGAGGTCACCGGAGGCTGCTGCCATGGACCTTATCGATAAGCCCCTGCTGGCGATAAGACCCTTCCGCCACTCCGATAAGTCCCGACACGCACTGCATTGTGCCTCCTTCCCGCCAGTTTCAGTCAGCGCTTTAGGTGTCCACTGTGGAAACAGCAGGGAAACACCACCCGCTCAGAGCTCTGGACCGGCCTTTTTCTTCTCAAACGCTGTTGTTTTAGCCTGGGGAGCTCTGCCAACCCCATAGGCTTGTTCAGGAGGGCACTCAGGGGCAACTTGTCAAGAGACTCAAGTGAGGCAAGTGGCATGTTTAGCATTAGACTGAACTCTATCAACCCATCTGGCAAACAGGAAAACCACTCCTCTGGTAAAGCATCTTTCCTGGTCCCACTCGAGAACCTTGAGCAAATCAACTAGTATTGACACTTTTCATTCAACCTCGAATGACCCATACCCCTTAAGACTCATTTCTGCTCGCCCAGAACTGAAAGCCATTGAGTCCATTCGCACCGCAGAGACCCTCAGTTCTCCGGAATGCTGGGAGTCGGGCCAAACGTCTCGCGGCCATAGAAGCGCATCTGGCCGGCGCCGACGTCGAAGTAGGCCTCGACGTTGTGGAGGAAGACGGAGCCGAGCACATACGGGCCCGTGCCTCCCGTGGAGATGCCGATCTGGCAGTATCCCGTCAGGTCGTCCCTGAGGTGGCGGTAGATGAGGTCCACCGGGTTGATCCAGAAGCTGACGCCCTCGATGATGACGGCGACCTTGGGCGCGATCGCGTCGCAGGGCGCAAAGTACGAACCGTACTGGAACATGTAGATGGCGCTGGGGGTGAAGGCATTGGCGATGGCCTCGGCCGTGGGCGGAGGCACGTACATCAGCGTGGTGCCCGTGTCGACAATGTACGGGTACTTCTTTGTGTCCGTAGTCGATCCCCAGCTGATGCCATCGACGAGGATGGTGTAGTACGAGTACTGCCAGGACGACTCGGGCCGGGTCGGGTTGATGGTCGCCTGCTGTGCGTCAGTTGGGCTCGGCAAGAAACGGCGAGGGCACTTACGACGATGAGATCCGTGTAAGCCGTGGGGCCGGTGATGTCGAGACCCGTTCGCCCGCCCCAGGCGATGACACCCGACGAGTTGCGGACGAGAGCAACGCTGAAGGAGTCGGCAGACAGTCCCTGCTGGACCAGGCTGGTGAAGAAAGGCTGGTAGGGCACCTGGAAGGCCGGGCGGCTCTCGTTGGCATCGCCGGTGAAAGCGCTGGTCAGAGAAGGGTAGGCCAAGCCGAGGATGCCGTTGGTGTGGTTGTTGCCGTACCAGTAGGTCTGGTTGGCGAGACCAACTTGCTGCTGCTGGACTCGAATGCCGGCAACCTCGATGTCGCTATATCCCATGGGACCAGACACCTTCTCGTCGGAGCCGTAGCTCAGAGAGAAGTGGATGTCCTCGATCTCGCCGTACTTGAAGCCGTCGATCAAGTCACGGCCGAAGCCGCAGGCGGCCTGGGGGTAGACGGAGGTGGCCATCAAGTTGACGCAGGTGAAGTTGGTGTGGGCAGCCCAGGTGTCACTGCTGCCGGTGTCGAAGAGCATGTTGATGGGCTTGCCGTCCCAGATGGCCTCGATGGCATACTGGGTGCCCCAGGGTGACAGGGCCGTGATGTTCTGG
Source organism: Colletotrichum musicola (assembly GCA_014235935.1). Lineage (NCBI taxonomy): Eukaryota > Fungi > Ascomycota > Sordariomycetes > Glomerellales > Glomerellaceae > Colletotrichum > Colletotrichum musicola. The sequence continues at coordinate 13,272 of WIGM01000105.1, forward strand.
TAGTTGGATGAGATGTCACGGGGCTGGGCCGCTCCCAGGGCGGTGGCAGCATTGTGGCCGACGATCTTTCCGACGAAGGGCTTCAGGGCCTGGGTTCGGCCAACGACATCATCACGAGACGCCTCGCGGAAGGCCTTGATGCGCTGGAAGCCGATGTTCTTGAGAGGGCTCTTGATGTCGACGGTGACGCGGTGTCTGTCGACAGCGGCAGCGTGAGCAGTGAGCACGCCAACTCCCATGAGGGAGGAGAGGATGTGAGTGAGCTTCATCACGGCAAGCGGTTCAGAACGAGAGTGGTAGTAACGAATGGCTGGTGGAACAGAAGTGAACGGAAAGCAGTGTCTCCTATCGAAGGGAAAGATGGAGAAGGAGATATGGAGAGATGCTGAAGGAAGAATAGGAGGAGAGTTTTGGGACAGGAGGTTTAGGACCAGCAGACGTGATAAGGGGAGGCTGCCTGGAAGGAGTCACGTTACCCACGTACCTGGGTAACCACGAGGAATGGAAGGTGCGATGTGATTGCTGTTGGGGATGGTGTCCTGATCGTCACTTCCTCCCGAGTTATTTGTGGCGCTGGGCAGGCGTGGGCCGACGAGGATGGAAGGACCGAAGAGGGCAGTTGGGATTTGCCGTTGTGCAAGGAAGGGACGAGCGGGATGGCCACCTGCCGCTTGCCTTCCTCGACTCTCCGTTCGAAGAGACGGCAACAACAGGTTCATTCTGGTCGGTTGGTCCTGCCTCAGATATACCGAGCCAACGTCATCTCGAGCACCATCATCTCTCCTAAGAGCACATCACTTCAGCCACCTGTCGATTTGTTCCTTCATTACAATATACTTCAGATCCTGTCGGCTTGGTTGATAGTGACAGATCGACAACCAAACCCGCCCTGTTTGCTAGACGGCTCTGTCTTCCCGTCCGGCTTCACAGAAACATCTTGTTGGACGAAACAGCCTTCCGTGATTCGGCCCTTCGAATCTGCACCTCGCCCGTTCGGATACGTCTGGCGGAGCTCACATCCAAGCCGGCATCCGAGTAGCAAACTCCACAACCTCGAGTTCGCGTTCGAGTCCAAGTCCTGTCTAAATTCTTAGGCTTGCGAGTAAGAGAATCTCGAACCTCAACCCGTCCGTAACACCTTGCCTTGCCAACGAGGGCCATATGCTAACTCCTCTCCTGTATAGCGACCATCAATGGCCGATCCCCAAGATACATTCGTCACGACACCCACCTCACAATTACGTAGACGTCCAAGTCAAACGACAAACGGGTCTCTCAATTTCGGTTCAGCATTTCAGTCCTACACTTGGCTGCGGTGGCCACGTTCGACGGGAACCTGCAGTGCGTGTCTGAGGTACCATCAGGGACATGTAACTGACGCAATCTCAACTGCCCGCCGTTGAACAGCGAGTCCGGTAGAATATCGAGAATGGCAATTTTTGCAGGCTCGACAGCCGTTAAAGAAGATTTCCCTCTCCAGCGCGGTGTGTCTGCTTCCGGAGGAGCCAAGGGGCCGATTCAAGGATCGACAAAGACGACGATAATAGAACGATAACACGACGAAAACCCGGCTCCTATGCATGCGCCAAGCTGCAGGGCCCCTGACTGCGAGATCCATTTGGTGCCCACGTAGGATGCGAGATGGCGTTGCGTCCGACTGTGTTCATCCTGCCGGGCGGCTGTCACTGCTGCCACCAATAGCACTCCATCCGAGCCGACCTGGATGGCACGAGCAGCGAAACTTCTCGATCAACCAACGTGCCCCTTGCCAGGATACCGCCGCATACCTCAGTTGACAGTTAGGGTTGCTTTGCATAGTTTGCTCCGGACCGCAGTTGCTGAGACACGGCGTGTGCTTCTCTCCAAAAACAGGGTTCGTTTGGTAGACGTCATCCATTCACAATGTCCCGCATCCATGCAATTGTCTTTTCCCAGCCTCATCGCACATGTGTCGTCGCGACCATGGAACAATATGCTAACTCACGAGTACGCATAACATGGGCTGCGTTCGCTAGATTCCCAACACGGAGCTCTGCCCGAATCTGAATGACTCGGCATTTTCCCAAGCGCAGCAACACCATTTAAGGTTACTGATCTTTCTAGATCCTCGGGAATTCGCGACCCCGGTCAAAGTGCCTTGCCGAGGCATACGCCAGAATGGATTACCCTGTCAATTATTCCAACCTTGCCATGACTACAAGCCGAGAGGAGTCGAAACATGGGGCTGAACACGCTGCCTCTAATGAAAGTTACTAGTGTCTCGTCCATGACCTCAGGTCCGCTACTTTATATCTGACTTCACTTCCTCCGCACACAAACTGCGCAGACGTTCATCTGTCCTCCAGTTCGTCCGCGACAAATACACCGACGGTTCGCGAAACTTCCTGTGGTTCGTCATGTCATCAAACCAAGCTATCGACCTCTCCGGGTCTCTGCCGCAAATGAAGCCTCTCTCCCCCAACACGTTCCTCTACGAACCTCCGTCGGCAGCCCCGGACCCGAACTCACCCAAGCTTGTGGCCCTTTTCAGCTGGATGTCAGCCCAAGATGTTCACATCGCCAAGTATACGTCCCGTTATATGGCACTTTACCCAACGGCCCGCATCCTGCTTGTCAAGTGCCCCTTCATCCACACGCTCTCCCCACGCATCTCCAAGCGCGAGATCCGGCCCGCCGTCTCTGTTGTCCGAGCCCTTGCCGACGCAACACCGCGCACAGAGACCCGCCCGCAGCTCCTGCTTCACGTGTTTTCCAACGGAGGCGCGACCAACCTGGCCAAGTTCTACGATCTCTATTCCGAAGCCGAGCCCCGTTCCGGAGGCAAGCTGCAGCTGCCTCCGCACGTCACGGTCTACGACTCATGTCCTGGCGGGTTCCATTGGATGCGCAGCTACCGCGCGCTCTCGGCGGCGTTTCCACGGCTGCTGGCGCCCTTCGTTCACGTGTTTATCGGTTGGTTCTGGCTGCTCCAAGTGCCTTTCGGCAGGACCGGATTCTTCGGACGGATGTGGGCGGCCTTGAAGCAGAAGGCACTCCTGCAGAGTGAGCAAAGACGAGTCTACTTGTACAGCCGCGAGGACGAGATGATTTACTGGGGGGACGTCGAGAAACACGCCAACGAGTCCAAGGAAGTGGGCTTCAAGGTCAGCAGAGAGCGCTTCGAGGGCAGCAAGCACGTCGCACATGCGAGATTGGACGGAGAGAGATATTGGAAGGCCGTGAAAGGATTGTGGGAGGGACAGACGGAGGGAAAGACTCAGACACCCGGCGCGAAAGTTGATGTAAAGCCTGAGGAGGTGAAGCCTGAGGAGGCGAAGGCTGAGGTCAAGTCTGAGCTTGAGACTGTTGCAGAGACTGATGCAGAAGTACCTACAGCGAAAGAGCCAGAAGTCACCAACGGATTCGAGATTGTGGAGAAGCCCGAGGTAGCGAAGCAGGCTGAGGAGGTCAAGCATCTTGAAGGCGTCATGAACGGTGCTGCGGTTGAAGAACAGCGCCAGCCGGCCAAGGAATCCGAGATTGCCAAGGAACCTCCCAAGCAGCCGGAGGCAGTAGCACCAGAGGTCGTGGCGCCGGAAGCAGTGAGGCCCGAAGCTGCCAGGCCGGAGCCGGTGAGACGCAAGAAGGCGCCGACGCCCCCTCCGACAATTCAGTGAGCTTGCGTCTTGTTTGTTTACATAGACATGCCATACCTTCGCTCAAAGAATAATAAAATTTGCAGAGACCGTGTTTCCGATGTTGAGCATGGCGAGGAAGGGAATCGGTGACCAATCACTGGACGCCGCCTCGTCTTACTGGACGAGCCGAAAAACTATCCAGCACTTCGCGGCATCACTGTGGCACGGCAAAGCAGCAACGAATCAATCGTTGTCAACCTGGCGGCACTGCTGCATGAAGTTGTCAGCTGCGGGTGGCTTAGACCCCTGGCACCTCTCAAGGGCGAGCGTACTAAAGCTCGGAGACCCGGCTTCGACGAACACTTGGCAAGTGCCATTTTCATCTCTGCTGGCAGCCTGATTCTTCAACCCTGCACATTTATTTTCTTTGCTATCGAGACCAAACGACACAAGACGGCTCGCGACGAGTCAAGAACGCCATCACAGCCGACCCTGGCATTCTCACGATGAACACATGACACGAGAACGGGCAAAATGGCAGAAGCCTTCGGCGTGGTTGCGAGCGCGCTTGCCGTCGCCGAGCTGACAGCCAAATTCGGTGTCAGCCTGTTCAAACTGAAGCAGCTCTGGAACGAGGTCCAGGACGTCCCAGAGAGCATCAACCGCACCCTCAGGCAGCTGGAGCTGGTGCGACCGGTCATTGCGGAGCTGGAGGCGGTTCTGCTCGAGCAGACAGGCGCCGCCTATCACGGGAGCACGGCATATTCGAGTATCCAGGCGTGTAGCCAAATCGTCGACGAAATGGAGACATTGGCGGTCGAGCTGCAGAGCCAGATTGCCTCGGCGAAGAGGTCCAGGAGGAGCCTTGCAAAGCTCAAGGTTTCGTTTAAGAGGGAGTCGATTCAGGACCACCACGAGAGGCTGCGGTTTATTCTGGATCTGGTTTCCATCTCTCAGATGACCTGCATGATGTACGTGATAATTTGACAACTTGTATTGGCGTCTAGAAGTTTTGTCTGACGTTTTACGCAGGGCTGCTGTGAGACCACAGTCACCGAAAGGATTGCTTCAGGACGCTCACACAGATGGACGCGAGCCCCCTACAACGACGACCAAATACGAAAAAGACGACAGTGTCCATGCAGACTTCGATGATGATTGCAGACCAATTGCTAAACGGCGACAAAAGTCAATATCGCCACGCAGTCAAAAGGTCTCAATCTTTGGAGTCCTTGAACACCACACAACACCACATCCTGAGCATACAGGCGTCGAAAGTTAGTACATGCTTTGCCTGCCGACTCAACAAAGTTACTAACCAGAGCTTTGAAGTCCGCACGACCCGTCTCAAGATCCCTAGATGGATTACAGAAAGGATCTGGGATCTCCAGGTTTACAGGGCTTATAATGGGTGGAAAGTATCCCTGAGGCCCTGGACGATACGTCCTTCTCAGACCCCAATCTTTTATTACGCTCGGCGTGGAATGCTGCCCGAGATGCTCGACGCGTTCAGAAATAATCTTGCCTCTCCGTGGGACCGTGATGAAAAAGGAGAGACATTGCTGCACGTATGACATGATGTCTCTGTTTCTGGCCTCGATTCAGGGGTCTGCAATTGACCCGTTTAAACTAATATTTCATCCTAGTATGCGTCGTTTCGTGGTCACTTCGAAATGATCAAGCACCTCCTCAGCATGGGCCTCAGTTTGCGCGAAACGCGAAATGATGGCGGCGCACCCATCCATGACTTGTGGGCTTTATCGACAGATTTAGGCGAAGTCATGCGATTATACAGATACCTCCTCTGGAATAACCTTCTCGACGATCCTATGCAAGAGCTGTTTATCCCGCAAGCACGTCCGGATACTCCTAGCCGATCATTTGCGCACATGGGCTTGTTTGGCATCATGTGGAAATTCGTCGAGTTTCGAGAAGCGATACTGCGAGACGTGGGAGTGAACTACTACGAACTGGCTCTGAGTGTTCGTTTTGACACTCTATCTTGGTACTGTGTCGACCCTACTACTTTGATCAACGATCTCACTTACGGTAACGTTCAGCCTGTCGATTTTAGAGCGGCTTCGAGGCATCGCCGCGTCCTAGAGACGTCCCTGAGCGGCTTCGCGATGGTTTACGCCAGTGAAACGCCCTTTTTCAATGTGAAAGACCCCCTCTTCTCTGCGGACCCACGCACAACCACCGAGGAGAATCTGTTCGCATCATGGAGACAACTCGCACGGTGGCTGTTCAGGGACATGCCGCTAGAGGAGCTGACGGGGAAAGAGTCCGGCTTTTTCCAGGGTGTTAGCACGCCGCTTCTTGATGGCATGTGTTATTTCTTTCAAGCTTCAGTGCTGCAGAATCCGCCGAGCATCCTTCACAAACGGGACAACATGCGTCAGGTCCGCCGGTTTTCTAAATCGTGGGTCGAAGACGTGCAGTCTGCGGGCATAGACTTGACGACGTATGGGGAGAGAGAGCTAGACTTACTCGTCCGAAACGACCACATACTGACCAGCCGCTGGTGTTCGCTGGACATCGGTCATCCCTCGGATGGCTATCCCCTCTCGGGACCACGCCTGGTCTCCTTCACCTACGGTCCCCGACCGGAAGACTGGGAGCTCGTATGGGATCCGGCTGCCGAGGAGTTTGCAGGGGACTTTTGGAACCTCGTCGAGGATCGGCCTCTGCCCATGCCAGGGGCTTGGGAGGAGGATGGGTGATGGAAATGGCTTTGGTCTTTTCTTCTCGCTACACTTACCGGTACATATACGACGATGCTATCAATCAATCTTTAAATGACCGATGTTTTCTCAAGGTTGAACCGAACTGCTTTCCTTAGTGCAGCAGCTCGTGTGCGCGGCCATCTCCACGTTTCCTGAATCGGCGTTGTCGAGGACCGCCGAGGGGGCCTTTTTCGACAAGTCTCGCCGTCATCGGCTTTCCAGGACAACGACTTTACATACCAATTCAGAAACGAGACGCTTCTTTCTGGGTTGGTGGAATATTCCCACATGGTCAGCCTGTAAGAGCCTGTGGCATGGGGAGTGTGCCTTGCGGCTTACACTTTCACGTGTCCCTGTCACGGGTGCTGTGTGAGGAGATCGTTGGAAATTTGAGACGGTTGACGGTCATAACACGGTAAGGTGAGCTCCTAAGAAGATGCTTAGCGTGGGACCTGAAGATGGAGGACTTGCATGATCTCGTAGGGGCGCCGCCAGCTGCCGTCCTGCCTAGAACAAGCGCAAAGTGATTGACATCAAGACGGAGAAGTATGGAAAGGAATAAAAACAATACCCAAGTCTAGAGAAAGCTACTATAATCCCTGCTGTTTCTACCATCTGTCTTCGTCCTTCTTATTGTCCATCCCTGTTGTCCGTCCCTGCCGTCCGTCCCTGTTGTTCGTCTTCATCTACACCACTGTTGCCTCCAAACTGAAAAAGATTCTCGTCCCAGCCCACATCGCCCTGATAGCCGCCCATGTTGAAGGTCCAACTCTGGTCCAGCTTCGCTACACCATATTCCTGGTACACCAGATCCATGTCCGGTTGCTGGTCTCCAATTGGATCGTGTCCTACTGGCCCTGGCACTTCCCAGCCTGGATCTCTTGGTTGATTAGAGGGCCCGGCCTCCGATGATTCAACGTCCTCAGCCTCCTCCTCGCGGTCGTGTTGAACCGCATTTGGAGAGGCTATGCTGACCCCGTCCTCAGAGGCAATCTCTTCAGAGGCATTCTGTGCTCTGTTTCGACTCATTGCGAACCCGTGTCTCAGTGGAAACTCCAAGTTACGAACCATATCTACCATCCTGCGGGCGAGATTTTGGGGGATGTCCGTAAACTCTCTAGCCACCGCGATCTCCAACTGCTCTCTCATGAGCGGGACGATCTCGCGACTTGCGTATTCTCTCATTGTTTCCTCTCTAGCGAGAAATGCGCTCTTAAGGTCGTAGTCTAGGATAGTCAATAGACTTTTCCGCGTCGCGACAGGGGATCTCTAGACTTACAAGGCGTGGGAAGATTCTCATCCCTCACATCGAAGAGAGTTTTGTACATCTCTGTCCATTTCTCCAATTCCGACCTTTTACCGTTTGATCGAACCCGAAGACGTCGCTCGACCTCCGAGCCGAACTTATCACAGGGCGTGCCTAGAATAGTTACCACACACGGTGGATCCATTCGTTGATGAGCATCCAAGGCGGGCTCTCCCCTCAAATCCAATTGGCACCTTCGACATCGGTAGGTAGGCTTGGCATGGCAGCGGTACAAGTGTTCTCTGTCATTTGTATCAGCTACAAGTAGGTAATACATCGTCGATGATAGGAGTCAGAGATGACCAGAGACAGAGGCCTTGTGCTTACTCACTTTAGACGGTGCACTGTAGCCTAACCGGGTCCACAGCAAGGCTTCTCCTGGTAGTATCGCCGAGGATCCCACTTGAAGTAGGGACAGGCCAGAAGGTTTCGGTGGGTTTTCTCTGCTTGTGGTAGTTTTCTCCGTCTCCTCTGATCGTTCTTTTCTTCATCCTCACTCTCGCTCTCCCTGCTGTTACCGTCCTCACAAGTGGTCGTGTCCTCGTGATCAATCCCACCGTTCCTGTTTGTATGTTTCACTCGCTTCCGGCCGTTCGATGCACTGCTCGAATCACCTGTGCCCGAGCCTCTTTTCCGAGTGTCGACTTCCTCCGGCACCTCGGAGACGATATTCATTACCTCTCATCGCAGCAGCCCAGCTCTTCCAGGTAATAGTCCAACCGCTGCAGAAAAGTGCCCATCACGATGTCAACCACGAGTCTTCTCTCCTCTTCCATGGTTATTTCTCCTGAATACTGGTGCACTGTCGAATCGCTCTGGGTAAGTGATTCATCGTCCACTGAAGAAGGGGTTGCCTCTTTTTTGGAGGGGTCGGTTTCAGGTTCGACAAGGTCCAGTGGTGAGAAGTGTCCGGATCGCATGGGTAGCAATAACTGCTGGGTCTCTTGTGGTTGCGGATCAGAAGCCTGTGGATTTGTTGGCAGCTGCAGCGCAGATGCCGATAGTTGAAGCAAATCCATGTCCTTGAAGTCCCCAGCAGCGAAAGTTAGGCCGTCCTCTCCGTGACAGTCAAAATTCCTCTGCGGTAGAAGAGAGCCTCTGGTCCGCGGCTTGTCTTGGAAACGCTCGGGGAACAAAGAAAACCTAGCATGATAGTCGCTTCTTTCGTCCCTCTCGAAAGTCGGCTTGGCGATGTGGGAGCCCTTGGCGAAAAGCTCGGATGGGAGAACTTCCAGTCGTTCGAGACAGAGGTCGGGATTGAAATCTCCCTCATAAAGACATACGAATATGCTGGAGATGATATGTTGGCCTCCCAGGAGTCTCCGGCACTTGTCTCGAACGTTGGTAATGAACACCCTGCTGGTCTGCCCTCCATCATCGATTAGGTAAGTACATTTCCATACGCTGAAAAGCGCACCTAGTAATCGCGGATGTTCGTCCCCTATGAGTTCGTCCACTGCATCCAGGATGATAAGAGGGCTCCTCATCGTGGAAGAGACCGACCATGCTGCAACAGTTGTGGGGTTGACGTTGGCGTTGGCGCGTGTTTTGCTGATTACTTCCACCGAGTCGGTCGCCCATTTGAAGAGGCGGTTGCCCTTGGCCAAGGGGTCTGCCGGGCCCACAAAAACAATACCTGATGCTATTGCTTCGTGTATGTAGTTGATCATGAGACCGGTCAGCCTGTTGTTGCCATCTTGAAGCTTCCCTCTGGTGTCTACAGTTGACCTGTGCTTCTCCCGCCAGCCTATGGGAGGCTCTTTTTCACTTCTCTTCGAAATGATGGCTGATAGCGGCTCAAGATCATTTTCCGGCTTCTCGAGTGGATAGGGCTCGTCGTCGTTGTCGTCGTCGTCGTCCCAGCCACATTCCATAGGCTCTTCGCCTGTGTTGTTTTACTTCTTGATACCCCAATTATTCAGCCTGTAAACCAGCTGACTCTTGCTGAAATTATGTGAGACACGGCTTGGTCGAGAGATTAGGGACTGCTTACCTAACAATAAAGTTGTGCTCCTCTCTCAGAATCTCGATTACTTCCGCTAGAGTAAGGTCTTTGTAGAGTTCGCAGATCCGATCCTTGCGTTCTTCCCATTCAGCGGACGTCTTGCGAGGGGCTCTCATCACTGCGGGAGCTTTGCTTGGTTTGAAGTAAAAATGCAGAAGAAAAGATTACTCTCCGTTTCTCAAAGGGCTGTGTCTCGAAAACGGGTCTTCAGGTGTTGTGCGCGAGGAATTAGTAGAAGATGCATGAGCCGGCCGCATGGCTGGGAGTTGCGAGCCTTATGATGACGGTGAATGCGCCGCAAACCCTTCTGCACAGATGCGCAGTCGCTGTTGATTCTTCTGAGAGCTCCGACTGGTTGAAAACCGCCCAACTGCATGTCGGCATCCATGCATGATGACGATTGGGGTGAAAGGCGTCCTCGGCTAAGCCTGATGCTTGAAGTATGTTAGTAATTGGCGGAAATCGTCCTTGGCGGACATTTTTGAACATTACCGCGGTCATACTGAGAGGTTTGATATGAGATGCTGTCGCTAGGGTGCATCTTGGACTCGAGATATGTTGTGGTACATATGGCCGAAGGTATTGAAGTGCTTTTTATGTAACGAAGAAGTGCTGGCTGTGAAGACTGGATGGAGGCTGGAGGAAACCTTGGACGTTAAGTGGTCTAGGAGGGTATGTGGCCCAATGTTCCTCCCCAAGATGGGTTCTAGATGACTGCTCATTGTGCCTGCCGAATGTATTAATTTTAGGCTTCACTAAACCGTATGCGCTCTAGCAAGCTCTAGCAAGTAGCAGGAAGCCATTACATTCTCTGTCGGTCGTTGCCGTCGTTGGTTTTGTCCGCCCTCGTCGATGCCGTCCATCTTTACTACTGCTGCTCTGTTCGTTTCTCATGATTATACAGAGTAGTAGTAATGTGGTATATCAACTGTTTAGACGTCTTAGGAGTATCGCTCCAAAATTGGTCAAGGCATCTAACCTAGACATATAAATTGGAGTTGCTTGTTCTTTCTGTGCTTTCCGTAGGTCGCTAATATCAAAAGATATTCCCGAGATCTCGACCTTAAACAAAAGACAAGTAAGTCCTTGGCTGAAATCAAAACATCTAGGCTTCGGTATAAACGATCTTGGCTATAGTAAGAAGTAACTATTGTTTTTTATGATTAAACGGGCTACACAAAAGCAGCTTCCATCCCATGTCCACAAACGGAAGCCACAGCCCATTCCCAGCAACCAAAACAACAAACACCCGGCACCTTCCCGTCTTTCTACCTTCTAAGCACTTTCTTTCAGTAGCGAATAATCCCAAAGGAAGATCGGCTGACGCAATGGTTAGCGTGTTGGACTTTTAATCCAAAGGTTACGGGTTCGAGTCCCGTGTCGATCAAAACACTCCTTTTTTGCAGTGCTGCATACATGAGGGTCGTCGGTGGATGTCTCTCTCAGGAGAAGAGTTGGAGTCGCAGAAAACCCCTTGTTATTTGTGTGATCTTACACAAGCTTAAGATTGCTTTTCTAACTCTAATGATGTCTCTGCTTTGGATGCCGCTTGACTAGTTCATGGATTTGTTTCTCCCTATCGGAGGATCCCACTCGCACGACGCCATGGCTCTGTGAATGTCAATACGGCTCGTGGCAGTAAACCACCAATACCGGCTGGCCTCGTCCTGACGCGAAATAACTCGGAGGTAATCAAGCAAGATGCCGCCCTCCCGGTTAGCCCTTGTCTTGATGCACTCGAGGTAGAATGCACGATCCTGTATCATCTGCTTTGTTTCGCGAGCCGTTTATTCGGTCCCATGATCCTGAGCAGGCTCATGCGTGAGAAAGCGCGGAAACACGGCCGCGAACTGAAGCGGGACCAGTTCTGCCCAGCCGAGGTCGATGATGCTAGATGTCTGTCCGCTTTTTGGTTCTGTGGAAGTTGCAACATGGGCGAATTACCCTTTAACATTGCAATCTTCGCCGACAACGATGTTGTTGCTTGACAGGTCGCCGTGGACGAGCACGTGCGGCGCGTCGTCGAGCTCCGGGATCCAGTATTTCTGCACGATCTGCATCTGTTGCTTGCACTCGGCCACCGTGCCGCCGGGAAGAGTATCGGCCTTGGCGCGGACGATCTTGCGGTTTATCTTTGCCTTGATCCAGTCGGATGCAGTCTTTCCCGCAGTGACATTAGAGACAAGGTCAGGAAAAAGGGGTGATAATCAAGAGACATACCAGTCTCCTGGATGCGAAGTAAATCAAGAGTCGCGTTAGCCACGCCAGATATAAACCGTCTGCGCTCATCCTCAGAAGCCGGGTTGCTATCGGACCACTTCAACGTAGCACCATCAGCCCAGCCGAGAGCCATGAAAGGCACGTGTAGCGAGTTGTCCGCCGTGGGGTCAGCAGCTATGAGCGGCTGAAAGAGGTGTATACCAGCGGCGTCGATGCGACGGCGGATGTCTGCCTCGTGCTCGAGCTGGAAGCCGGTGTGTTGATGCGTCTCCTTGGGGATGCGGATGCAGATTCGCCGGCCGCAGGTGCTCTCCAGGGCATAGACGAGATACTCTCCACCCGAATAGGATTTTGTCTCTGTGGTGAGGATGAAAGAGCAGGGCGAGCTCAGCAGACGTGCTGCTAATTCACTTATGCTGTTCGCATTGGGAAGCTGTATTGGTGCCATGTTGTGAGGTTTCGGTGATGATGATGTATGTCTGAAAAGACTAGTTTGGGAATCAACGATAGCTTCCATGTGGGTGGAAAGAAATACAGGAGAGATAAACTTTGCTTTCCAAGTAACGCCTTCTACTTGCATCGCTCAGACATTTCTTCCCATTAAGCTTCAGCCTCTTGGATCTTAACCTCTCTCCATGTACCGAGCCGGTCTCCACTGCCGGAAGGACTGCCCCACATTTTCGGAGGACTTGCCGCTCCACGGCCCGGAGCATACCTAGCTGCTGACTAAGACGACAGCAGACAGAGGACGGGCAAGTCAACGCTCAGCGAAGTTGAAACTCACATCCATACATACCGAACTGTTGTGGTATCTTTCCATGACGCCGGTTGCTTGACGGCCTTTTCACCAACGCAAGACCTCGACCGCCTCCCGAGAGCCTCAATCATCGGCCGCCTCCGGCGTGCCCGGCTTGGGAGCCATGGTTCGCAATTCAGGCAACCTGAGAGGCAGACTAGACTGAGACAAGATGCATCCTTTTTGATGCGATAGACCAATTGCGAGGGTTTTTGATACCCTGCAAGTAGCCGCCGAGGCCCGAAGCAGGCTGTGCTAACCGCTGGTTGTGCCAAGTCTGCTCAGACTTGGTGCGCGTTTGCGCAGGAGGGAATCTGTGCCGCTCTCCGCCCCCTATGATGCCCATGGAATTTCACAAAAGGCTCGAGAATCTTCCACCAGGTTCTGCTGTAGCATGTTTGCTCTATTGCCGTCGTAGAATCTCAGCTGACGGATTACAGAATCCGCGAGAAGGTTCTAAGCATTCTATTCACAGCCCTCCAACGGTCATAAGCGCCTTCACCCTCCTCCCCACCGTCTACCTGACATTTTGATGTCGTGAGCCCGCCAGAGACAGCGACAGAGATTGAAATAATCGTTCCACCCAACATCTTCATAACTCTTATGGAGACTTCAATGCTCATTGCTCGGGCAGGCCGAAAGTCACCAGCTGATTGGGAGCACCTGAAGCCAACAATCACCAATCTCTACCAACGCCGCACGTTACAAGAGACACTGGACGGGTTACGTTCAAGTTATAGCTTCGATGTAAGGTGAGTTTCCCGATTATTCCGCAAGTCTTGACTAATGTTTCCTGTCTAGCAAACGGCAGTTGGTCTACAGGTTGGCGCTGTGGGGGTGTAAAAAGTACGACACGCAAGCCCAGCCTGAAAACGACCTGCAGGATTGCGAAGCGATGAGCCTGGGGCCCGACCCAGGGGCCATTAGACATGATAATGCCTTAGTCGGTCCCGGTCTCCAACGCTGCTTCGCATCTCGGTTGTTAACGCATTTGCACCATGCAACAACGCCTGAACAGAACGCCTCCCCGCCGATGCGCAGACACGATGGAGGAAAAGCCGCCGAGGAGCGAATGCTCACGGCTCTCATGTCCCAACACATTTCAGAGTCCGTGATATCCGGCGCTTTCTTCGTCGACGCCTCGGGCAAAGGAAGCCGCCTTCACCGGTGGAAAGATGCCATGATGGAAGCCATCAGAGCGACGCGAATTGACCCTGGATTGTCGTCGCCCATCGGACAGCACCTAGACGACATGGACTCGGTCATCACTGATGAAGACACGCAGCTTCTCGGCACCCTGATATGGATATGGAAGAGCATGGGCGGGATCGATGACGACGTAGAGATCAGCAGGGCCATCGTGAGACAGTCCAAGAACAGCTCCCGCCAGGATATCGACCCGTGCGTGCGCAAGACCTTCATCAACCACGTCCTCCGAAGGTGCGTCACCCTCTTAGGGAAGCGACACGTCGTCACCAACATCTTCGCCTGCCTGAAGCACGGCTCGTTCGACCCAAGTGCCTGCCTAGAACGTCTCGACTTGCTGCCTTCCGAGATGTTCGGGGCCAGTGTCGCGAACGTCTTGCCAAGTTTCGAAAGGGATGAGACGAGCGACTATCAGACCGTCGGTTCTTTTGCAGACAACCAATCTTGGACTAGCGAGCCCGAGTTGCATGGCTTGTCTCTTGGTTCAGAGGTCGTGGCATTCAAGAGTCTGCATGGGAGTTCTGCTCCCACATGGCGCGAGGGAAGCCCTGAATCACAAGATGTTTATCATCGCTCGTACGTGAAGAACGAATCTCAGGTGGCTTTGAAGGCTGGGCAAAGTGACTGCGACGATAGCATGCCCGAGACAAGCGATGTCGACTCCCCAATGTCATCGATCTACTCGACGGACCTCACAGTTGCGCTGGTCGATTCTTGGCCACACGTCAAGACTCTGGACGAGGAGAAGAAAGCCATCGTCGACAGGGTCATGCAGGCGTTCTTGCGGGACTTCGACGTTCACTTGAGCGAGTTTGCAGATGTCCCCCACGATGGCGATTCTGGTACCACGACCACTTCTTGTGCCGGGTCTAGATATGGATCTTCCGGTGCTTCGTCCAAAAGGTCTGGCTGCTCAAACAAAAAGCGAACCCGCCAGGATGGGTCGGACAACAGCGAGGGCAACAACGATGGCATTGATGAGACGCCATCCAAGAAACAACTTAAGGAAGGCGACCTCGTGCCCATGAGACTCGCCTGCCAGTACTTTAAGTGGAACCCACGCAAGTACAACCAAAGGCCGTGTTCCGGTCCCGGTTGGAAGAGCGTTCACCACGTCAAGTAGGTTTCCATCGCCCGAGACAAAACAGTTCTTCTAACCTCTTCAAGGGATCACCTTTACCGCCACCATCGAGCGCCGAAGTATCGGTGCGCCCGGTGTCAGCAGGTATTTGTCTCGAACGCCGAAGTCGGCGAGCACGCCAGGACCCAACCACCGTGCGAAGTGAGGCACCCGGTCCCGACGGAGGAGTTCGGCCAGGAGCAGGAGGACCGGATCCGCGCTCGGTTATCCCGTAGGGCCGGCGAGCGGCGAACTGAGCGCGAGAGGTGGAGCGACGACTTCCAGATCCTCTTCGACGTTCGAGACGACGAAGTCCCGACCCCGTGTAAGTCCAAAGACCCGTTACGTCACGAAATGAATGATTCGTTGATGCTCGCTTCGTCGAAGGGTACGACTATGACCTTACGATCCTCTCCCGACAGGAGACGTTCAATGAGTACCTCCGACGAGAGATCATGCCCGTCATGAGACGGGAGATCGATCAGCAGGTCGAGAGATACATGGCCGACGTGGAGCCGCAGATCCTAAGCAGGGTCCGGGACATCATCCGTCGCGTCCGGCCGCCCATGTGGGAAAGCTACCAACGCAACATGGCACAGGGTGTCGTGATGGGAGAGGTCGGGGACGACATTCCATCGGTAGACGGTACCGTCGCGTCTTCTGGTGACGATGCTGTCAACCCGGAGCGGTCGTCCTCGGGAGGCTCCATGCCCTCTGCGTCCCAGGCGCAAGCGACGTGGTCTGCCAACGTCTCTCTGCAACCCTTCTCCGGCAATAACTTTGGCAGCACTCTATTTCCAGAGTTCCACAATTCGCAAACATCAACAATGCAACAGGGCTTGTTGGGCCCAAACTTCTCCGTCCACGTCGAGGACTGGGAGTTTCTCGGAGACCCTTCCTCTGAGGGTTTGGGGTACAACTTCGACACTATTTGAGCCGGCTGCATGTTTATAAAGAGAAGTTTCAAGGAAATTAGGGTTCGGATCGTCATCGCAAATGAGCAATCAAGAGCTGGCGGTGTAACACCGGCGCCGTTCAGGATGAGAGGGGAAGAGAAGTAAGACTTTCGTTTCCAGTTTCAACACTACTCGATGGGGCTTGTGTCTAGGTGCAACTGTCAGAACAATATATGCACTTGCCTTCCTAAACGTAACAAATGTCTATGCTCCTGCTGCGATCGAGTGCTTGTCGCTCTCGAGGTGTAACACGAGACAGCCACAGCAGGAACCAACAATGCACGTGTGTATCGAGAGGGCTATTGTCGAGCCCATCCAGCATATCTGTGGCACTAAGTTGTGAGATACTGTGTCCGATTTTGCCTGGGAGTGGAGGCAAAACCGGTTGCCCGCATCAATTAAACTCATCATTCATCGCAGCTAACGTGATCCAGCCACTCAGCCATCTTGCTCAACCCGGCGAGCGGAAGTCCGCCCTTGCGTCAGTTTTAATCAACTGATATGAAACCCAAACACGCGTTTAAATCTTTGATCCAGAGTGATCGCTTCTTGGCGTCGTCTTTCTGGCCAGTCGGGTTGGACGCAATCGGGGAACGCTGAGAAAGAACATGCTCAATTGAGCTCAAACCCCGGCCTCCGGCCCCGCCAATACCACATCGCCGGGAGAGCTACTGCGCGCCGAGCCCCCCCGGCCTGCGGCTTTATCCAAACAACCATGCTTTTACCCTGAAAAAGTTGTGCTCTATGTGATTGGTTTGGGTTGTCCGCAGTGATAAGGTCGTGGGCAGCTGATGATCCGTACCTGCTTTTTAACGCTGCCGGGGTTCGTATATTAACTCTCGCCATTCCCAGATCTTTGGGACTGGTAGAAACAAGCAGATGGGAGATCTCAAGCGTCTTTGAGTTTTGAAATACGGCCTCGGATTATTGTTTGCTCGTTAATTCGCATTTTGCCGAAATGCTGTCCCCTCCGGTGCGGCACGGCCTCCTAGCCGTCCTGGCCCTCGGCCAAGCCGGCCCCACATCGGCCCAGTCCTCCGGCCGCCCCGGCCACGGTCTCATCGGCTACCCGATCACCATGTACCAGCCCGCCTGCGCGCACGCCTGCCGCGCGTCTCTCCCGCGATCCTCCGTGCCGTGCGACATCCACCTGCACGGGCACCACAGCAGTAGCGTGTCGGCCGAGTGCCTGGCGGAGAGCGACGCCTACCTGCTCTCCGCGGCGTGGTGCTTCCACGTCAAGTGCGCCGTCGAGAACGTCCTCGCGTCAAGACTAGAAAGGTTCTGGGAGGAGGATCTTGTGGGCAGGGAGCTGGGGCAGCCGCTGCCCAAGTGGACCTACCAGGAGTCTCTGGCCCGGGTCGAGGGGGATCCGCCGACGAAGGTCTTTGGGGAGGAGGAGGTGTTCAACAGGACTGTTCTCGTTGGTGATGAGGATTATTTGGCGAATTGGAACGGTAATTCTGCCTTTGAGAGGGTCGAGATCAACCACCAAAAGTTCTCGTACGTATCCCACCTCTTTGATACTGACATGGGAGTTGTTCTGACTAACACCTCTCCAGTCTAATTGTCCTCGCCACGGGCGTGGGTATCCCCATCGCCTTCTCCCTCCTCCGCTTCCTTCCCTTCCCGGCGTCGTTGACGACCAAGTTCTACTCGTACCTCGTCGACCCCCCAGCGTTCTCCAAATACCACGCCGTCCCGGTGCTAGGGCTAGGCATGATACCGACGAGAGGCCAGGCCTTCTTCATCTTCTACATCGTCGCCATCAACGTCATCCTCTCCGCCGTCGGCTACCGCGCCCTCCGGCCCAACTCCTGGTACACCCGCGGGACGTACGAGGAGATTTTCAACTACGTCGCCAACCGGACCGGTATGCTCAGCTTCGCGAACCTCCCCCTGGTGGTTCTCTACGCCGGGCGGAACAACGCGCTGCTCTGGCTGACGAGCTGGTCGCACTCGACCTTTCTGCTGCTCCACCGCTGGATTGCCGTGATTTGCGTCCTCCAGGCGGCCATCCACTCGGCCATGTGGCTGCACATACACTCCGCCTGGCAGCAGGACCACGCCGAGGTGTCGGCCATTCCGTACTGGTACTGGGGCATCATCGGGACCCTCTCCCTGGTGCTCCTCGTCCCCTGCTCGCTCCTGCCGATCCGGCAAAGGGTGTACGAGCTCTTCCACGCGATGCACATCGTGCTGGCCGTGCTCGCGCTCGTCGGGTGCTGGTACCACATCATCTACCGATACAAGCGGCAGTGGGGCTACGAGAACTGGGTCATCATGGCGGCCGTCATCTGGGGCTTCGACTGGGTGCTTCGCGCCGCGAGGGTGCTCCGCCGCGGGGTGAAGAGGGCCTTCGTCACGAGGATTGACGATGAGTATGTGCGGGTCGACGTCCCCGGCGTGGACTGCCGCGGGCACGCGTACGCGTACTTGCCGACGCTGACGTGGCGCGTCTGGGAGAGCCATCCGCTCTCGATCGCGGGCGTGGCTTACCACGGCAGCGAGGATGCGTCCGGGGCGGTTGCGTCCTCCTCCTCCGCGGCGACGTCTGACGAGAAAGGGCAGCCGATCTCGGGCGTTGCCGCCGGGAGAGCCTCTTCCTCAGAGTCTTCGCTGTCTGGGACTGCGGCGGCCAAGGCCACGGGCATCAGCTTCTTCGTCCGCGTTGGGAAGGGAACCACGCGGCTACTCGCCGACAAGCATGATACTCCCGGAGGTTTACCGGTCCTGTTGGAAGCGTACAGCGGCGAGTCGAGGCTCTACGAGGACGGCGGCCTAGGGGAGCCGACGGCGGAGTTTCCCAACGTCATCTTCCTCGCGGGTGGCGTGGGCATCACTGCCATCCTGCCCAAGATCAGCGCCTCGCGGGGGCTATACCGGCCGCTGGGCAGGAAGAAGCTCTACTGGGGCGTTCGGGCCGGTGCCGCTGGCCTTGTCAGCGCGGTAGAGAGCATGGTGGTTGGTTCTGGTGGTGCTTCAGTTCGTCCCGAGGGTTCAAGCGAGCTACAGTGGGGTGATGTTGAGGTGAGCGTCTCCGTTGGCGAGAGGTTCGATATCAGGGCGATCATCGAGGCCGAGGTGAAGTCCAACGAGGGTGGGACTATGGTTGTGGTTTGCGGGCCTGCTGGTATGGCTGACGATGTTCGGGTTGCTGTTGCATCACTAGGTCGGCATGGATGTCTGGTCAAGCTTGTCGAGGAGACATTTGTTTGGTAGGGAGGGACCAACAGTACTTAAATAGCTTCTTTTCTAACCTGAAGATTTTATTCCGCATATCTGGCGTCGGACAGCGGGACCTTCTCTGAGAAAGGGAAGACTGCCACAGCCACAGGTGGTCCAGGTTTCTTTATCTCTACGTCTGTCCATACACACAAAGACAATGGCGGACCTGTCCAGCGTTGGGTTCAGTGTACTCATGTCACGCGCATGGAATAATATGCGGTCGCCGGATGATGGGCATTGGACAGCAAAGGGCGGAGCGGTTAATGGCGAGTGAGTGACATCCTTGCCAAACAGAAGGGAAAAAGGCCGGTGCCTATTCTTGACCATCACCACAGATGTCGGCTTTCCATTTGATACAGGTGTCGGGCTGATGAACCCACGCGCGTTCTCATAAATATGACCCAATGCCCAAAGCTCACGTGACACGGATGACCCACAGAGGGTCACGTGAGCCTGAGATCTGGGCTATCGAATTGTTCAATTGTTCCTTCTTTCATAGTGTTGCTCATGACAGGCACAATTGAGTGTTTTCATTAAGGCAGTTGCCACAAGCAAGCAGAAATGATCTCTCTCACCAAAATACCGATATAATACAATATCTGCGACCCGGGTGTAATAAGCAAGACGATTATTAGCACAGGGATGAAGCTCTTGTCGGACCCTACATATGAGCATGTGAGACGCAACAGATGAGAGCCAAAGCACATGCAGGGACTCATGACACTGGCCTCCCCGATGGATTGTAGATCCTAAAGTCATCTCAAAGATTCATCAGCATCTTATTCCAGTTCAGTCGTTTTTCATTGGGCCCTCTTCTGACTCGAAACCAGCATATGGCCGACTCATCGAATCCCCAACACAGAGAGACATCTCATCGAGATTCTACCATGTATGCGTCGCGGATCACCCGCACGCCAAGCCGGCCGGCTCCTCTCACTAGGAAGCCCCTCCCGATCGCCACGCCACTAACGTGTGCTAGATACGTGCGCTACAGGGGCCTGAGTCTCTGAGATAGCACCAACAGGGTATTCCGTCCCTCCTCTCATCTCTCCAACATTCATGCGCTGAGTATCCCATCGATCCGCCGATTCCTCTCATCTTTTTTCGTTAGACATCAATGGATCATATCTCCCGTATTCATCAACAAATCCCAGCTGTGCCAAAATGCAACCCTTCCAATGCGCCGCCCCCTTTGTGACTCTCACCCAATATCCCCCACAACACCAGAAAACGCCTCGCCGGTCGGGAGCTAAGAGCATAATCCCTTAGATCAAACATCGTCGTTCGTTTGTGTCGTAACGCCACCATCGGTCGGGCGGGCGGGGGAAGAAAGGATCTTCATCGCGGCCTTTCCCTTCCAGCCGTTCGTATTCCAGACAGACTGAACAGAGCGCCCGCTCTCTCACGTCCTCGCCCGCTTCCTCCTCCCGTCGCCCTCATCCCTCGCGCTGCCGCGTTTGCTCGGGCCCTGCGGAGCTATCGGTGATGATGATGATGACGATGATGCCTCTGATGTTGTTGATGACGATGCCACACCGCGTCCCCCAGCCTCGCGCAGCCGCTGACTCCGCGGCTGCATCCTGAGCTGGTACTGCGCGTAGGTGTGGTACTGTTGCTCCTCCTGCCGCCTCTGGTAAATCTCCTCCTCGAGACCAAACTCCATGCCCGCGACGCCCTCGTCCTCGCCGGCACAGGCGTCGCACTCCTG
Source organism: Colletotrichum musicola (assembly GCA_014235935.1). Classification (NCBI taxonomy): domain Eukaryota; kingdom Fungi; phylum Ascomycota; class Sordariomycetes; order Glomerellales; family Glomerellaceae; genus Colletotrichum; species Colletotrichum musicola. Next base: position 34,160 of record WIGM01000105.1, read on the forward strand.
GTCGAAGGCGTGCGTCTCGACGAAGACCCCGCGGCCGCAGGCGCCGAAGCGGTCCTCGGCGTTCTTGGCCTCGAGGCAGGAGAGGCGCTGGGAGAGGTCGGCCCAGGTCAGGGACTCGCTGCAGCGGGTGCAGGTTCCCGCGAAGAGAACGAGGCGGCACATTGTCGTTTGTTTCGGTCGGTGTGTTGAGGAGGGGAAAGCTTCGTTTGTGACCGTTTGGGTGTCGTCGTCGTCGTCCCGCGGGCTAGGAGTTGGTGAGAGAAGACAGAGGTGTTTGTTTTCGACACGAGTGGAAGAGTGTGGCGCAAGGGCGAATGGTAGAGGATGGCGGCCTCTCTATAAAGGTCTTGGCTAGTCGTCGACGAGACCTCGGATGGTAATGTTATTGTTACAGGAAGCACGAGTGGGGGGAGGCACGAAGCGGCAGAAATGGAGAATAGAATAGGATTACAGGGTAAACGCCTGTCGAAGAAGTAGGAACAGGGCGAACACAAAAGCTTTTTAGACTGCGACCACGACGTACTGATCGACACGGAAGGGGGGAGGTCCTAGCACGACTGCAGACGCAGCTTGGAGAAAACGGGACGGGAGCAAGCAAGGGGGTGTGTGAGGATCACTTCCTCAATCTTGGGCGAAACAGGAAAGGGAAAGGAGAAGGGAACAATTGGTGAGAAGAATTGATAATCTTGAACAGTTTAGCATAGGTAGCAAGGCGAATAAAAAAGCAACGACAGGGCACAACACACAAGACAAGAAAAATCAGAAGAAAAAGCGCCGGCTGCACAGCACAGCACACACAGACGCGCAGCCACATGCATATCAACCCGCCTCGCAGCAGTAGCAGCAATCAACAGCAAGCACAGAAGAGCAAGAACCAACAGACCACCCGGGCCCCCTCTGCCCACGCGGCACGACGGCATCTTGCCGAGTGAGAAAGGTGGCGGGAGAGAGAATTAGCTTTGCCGCTCTGCTTGAGACAGCCGAGATAACCTGACGTGGCGCGTAGGAGTGAGCAACGGGCGGGGGCAGCAGTCAAGTCATGTCACGTCTAACTGAAAGAAAGAGCACGGAGGCTTGACCCTCGTCCTACTACTCAGACAAGACACGCGTAGCCCCGGGTAGGATGCATTGGGCCGAAAGTCAAGCTACCTACATTCCGGGCCTAGACCGGCCGTCCTTTCCCTAGCCTCAAGCAGACAAGTGCGTGTTTGTGTGATTCGGCTGCGGGGAGGCGGGAGGGGAGGGGATTCTTTCTTTCAACGGCTGCTGAGACACCAAAAACACACGGAAAAGGGACACGGAGCGTTTGCTCAGCGACAACGCTTTTGGGGGGGGGAGCGTTCGTCATCGATGCATGTTTCAACCGAGACTCATGAATCCGGACGTTAATTTCTCTCAGTACCCGTGGAGAAACAGAGAGTCATGAGAAGAGAACCAGGGGGGTTGAGGCGTGTCATTGATGAGTAGAGTGAAGAAGAAAATGCTTGAGATGGGACGAGTTACACACGGCAACATACTTGAGGGTGCATGGATCTTGAGGCGAGCTGTGCTTCAAGGTTTTCTGGCAGCTGCCGGGATTGAAGCTTGAGGAGTTTTGGCTTCTGATTGCTCTCTCTTTTTATCTCTCACTTTTCTGTTCCTCTCAACCCCTCCTCTCCCCCTCCCGCCTCTCACAAATTTGGACGAGCATAAAATGAGACAAACATTGGTTTCTATATTTACCCTGCTAAGATCGAGTCACCCCTCATGACCTTGATGATTGCCCTGTGATGTAACCCAATATCGACCTACGTTGATCCTCCCCCCTGCCGTTACCTTTCGACAGACGGACGGACTACGGGGGGAATACTATCACGGCACAGCGGCGAAGCGGCAAAGCATATGCAGCCCGAAAAGAGGCGATGAAATGCAAGGCCGCCCGGCGGGGATCGAGCAACCAGCATCCGGCTGCGCTGCGGTGCTGCACTGAGATCGCACACTTCGAGACGTTCCTCAGCACTGCGGCAACGCAAGCACAGTAGCAACTCAATCTCGCCCCGTCGTCTGACGAGAAAACCTCGCCGCCGCTGCGCGAGATGAATCATCATGAGCGTAGAACATTGGCGTGCTGTAGACTTCACACGTGCCTTTCGGCGAGGGTCGGCGAAAGGTCGGCTGTTCGCTTCGTTGACACTTCTATCGCTAAGACATCAATCCTCAACCGCCTAACCTTAATCTAAAGACACACAATCACGCAATACCGGAATTAAATCAAAATATGCCATGCATTTCAAGAGGGCGAGCGTTTATCTCCGGCGTCCAATCACACCCACCGTCCTCCGGTGGGAGCCGGGGTCCGGCACGGGAGCGGGAGCGGGAGCGGGAGCGCGCGCGGGGCGGCTGGGGACGGACGGACGTGTTTGTCGCATGGGTTGGACTTTTCAGGGTAGGGTCGCGGGCCGTTCATGTCCTGACATATCTCCTGACAGATCTCCTGATGGCAAAAGTCTCGATCGGTCCTAGGACCCTCCGAGCGGCCAGCAGCAGAACCAACCACCGTCTCTGTTTTCCCTCGGAGTCCAATTCCGGCGGCACAGACTACGCTCTCACATGCCCCATCCGAAGCAGATCGTGTACGCTCATACTAAGCGCACTGGCATATCTGGCGTACAAATCCTCTTCATGAACCCTCCTCGCACATGCAGTCGGGGAGTCTATCTCCCTCTCTCTCTCCCTCTCTCTCTCTCTCTCTCTTGGCCTTATCTTGTAGGGCGCGGCCGGGAAAAAAGGCGCAGACGCAACGCACGGCAAACGGGCCGTGAGCATCGCAGAGACACGACAGACAAGAAAGCAAATCTCAAGCCTGATGTCCTTTTGCAAAACACGATAAGCGAGAATGTCTGTTCGATGACAACACGACATTTTCGATCCATGATTCGACGGGTAACCGTGGCCGTTCGAGACTTGTACCGGCTCCTTCGCGGTCTAGACCACGGGTTGGTCAACTCCATCGCCACCGAAATTTGTCAACTACTCTCCTCATCAACTCCCATACGAAGATGCCCCAGCAGCGAACTCTGCATGAGCATGGCTAGCCTCCCAGCCAGACGACCAAGAAGAACGACGGAGATACAGAGACAGCAACGGCCGCCCGAAACCATCAAAACGTCCGTGATCCCACGTGCGACGCCAACGCTGTGATCATCTAACACCTCAACGCACGAGCGAGAGAAAATGCAAGGCACCGCCACGAGCTGAGCAGACCAGAGGAGAACAGAGACTGCCCGCAAAACACATCTTCACATGGCCAGATCAGAACCACCTACCCCGAGATACCTGCGAGCCATCGTCGGGGGGTGGAGGGGTGTGTGTCATCCTCCTCAAGATCACGAACGATACGAACGTGACGAGCAGAATTTCGCCCGGACTGCCGTGCGAGGACGGATAGACAACGCGCGACACGGCAAACGCAGCAGAACGTCTCGGCTGTGTCCGAGTAATGCGTGCCACCTCTCGCATCCGCTTGCAATGGTCTCGGATGGAGCCGAGATGAAACCTAATCTGGGTTCACACGAAATGAAGCCTCTTTTCGTTTCCCGGTGTAGTCCGGAGGCGAAACGAGGGAGTGTTATGTATCGTCACCATCACCAAAGTCATCAAAAATCATCGTCAATGGAATCAGTCGATCGAGGCGTAAATTACTATTATACAGACTAGAAATTTTTTCGCTTTCTTTTCTTCGGGCTCGATCTTCATTCCGCCCACCCATTTTTGCCCTCCCTGCCGCCCGTTATTCCACCGAAAAAGATTTGGGGGGAATCAAGAGGTTTTGTGCGATAAAACACCAACTAGTACTGCACGTGGAAATAAGAAAAGAAAAGGAAAGATGAAAAGCTGTGAGCCTGGTATCATATCCACGAGGACCGTATGAGAGAAGATGCGCCTAAAGAGGAAACATACGTCGGCGGGGCCCTCTTGTTTCCCTGGTGGGTGTATAGCAACGACCAAGCATTATCCACGGAGATGTGATGGATCAAAAGACTAGAATCCTAGGCAGAAGAAACCCACTTCGAGACCCGCGAACGAGAGGCCGTGTGTGTGTGTCTGTGTGTACGTGTTTGTGCCGTGTGTGGCCTTGCTCAGGCACGCCAGACATGCCCAAGCGGCGGCGGCGGCGTCTTTGCATCATGACGAGCGGAAGAAATGTCTCGGGGCTTTTCATCATGACAATGGCAACCCGCGTGCATGCAAACGCGCGAGAACCACCCAAGATTCCACGACGTGTGGAAAAGAATGCCATTGGCGTCAGGCACAGAGGCGTCCAGAAGGTTCTTTCGAACAATGTTCCAACCGTCACACATGCGTCAAGAGCGTGCATTCATGAAGATTTGTTGGCAGGAAACCCATGTCGTCGCGAGGCGTCATGACTACGCACCGTGTCCATGTCAGGAGTCGAGAATTCCCAGTCATGCCAGTCAAGGATCATGTGCAAGCGCGAAGAAGAGTGCCATCATCATCGTCAAGTGTCGAGTGAGTTCAGAGCATCGGATGTCAGCGAGCAAGACCAAGACCAAGCCTGTCGTCGTCTCTTCCCCCTCTCCGCCTGCGCCTCCCGGTTGATATATCGAATGCGTGCCCAAGTGTAAGAACAGAAGACGTGGACGGGCGCTGTGCTGGAAGAGAGCGCACCAGGATGATGAACGTTATCAGTCGTCGGAAAAAGAAAAAGGGTTATCGAAAAAAGTCCAATGCGCTGAGCCACCGGAATCAACGTGCATGTGCGGCGCTTCAGTATACGTAATGCGAGACGAGAGGCATCATGTCGAGGTCCACGCACGGCAAGTGATCAATCACATCACACAAGCATGGTCCCCACGGAATGGGCACGCGTCAGACACCTCTTATGAGGATCCCGGCGGAGGCTGAGCGCCGGGCTGGCCTGCCGCGCCGCCTTGTTGCTGTTGATACACCAGAGATTGGTACCAGAGGGCGAGATAGTTCTGGTAACCTCCATCTGCGAGCCATTAGCCAAACATCCTACTTGTTGGCAACTGTCACATCGCCACTTACACTGAGCGTACGGGTCAGCGCCGTCGGCTCCCGCAGGAGCTTGTGCAGCTGGGGGATTAGTCGGTCCTGATGCTTGGTTGTTAGATGCCTGCTGAGAGTAGCTTCTGTCATAGTCCTGGTTCTGGCGACCGCGACCACCGCCGCCACCACCGCCTCCCGAGTTCTTCTGGCGCTGTTATATGTTAGCCGCTGTCACACGCATGTCAAGGCTCTTGTGGAATGGGACTCACCACTGCATCGACCTTCTCCTCGATTGCTTGCTTGGCTCGTGCGATGCTATCACGCGATCCAATGAGCGCAATCTCTCGCTGAACCTCGCCGGGACCAGACGACTGAGCAACGTTGATCTTGCAGCCAGTGCCGTTCTGCATGTCCCTGATGGTCTCGCCTCCCTTGCCGATGATCATGCCGACGGCCTCGGAAGGAACGTAGATGGCGTCGTGGATCTTATCGCCGCCGCCAGCACCGCCAGCGGAGGGGCCGCCATCTCTCTGGTGACCGCCGTCTTGCCTAGGCAGCTTCTTGGCAGGGGCCTGGGGCTGACCCTCGTTGCGGCTGTCGCTGTCGACGATCTCCATGATCAGATCCTTGGCCTGAGCCGCAGATTCGCGAGAGCCAATCAGGTTGACGGGACGCAGTCCGTTGACACTCTTAGATTCGCCGACGATGTTGATATGGCAACCCGATCTCTCTTGCAGGTCGCGAATAGTCTCTCCACCGCGTCCAATGATCAGGCCAACGGTTCTATCAGGCACCATGATCTGCATGCAGTCCTCGCCGTCTCTCAGGGCGGCCGCACCAGCGGCGGCACGGTTGTCACGAGGGGCGCTCTTGGAGGCCGCGGCACCGCGGTTGATGGCTCCCATTCCGCTATCTTCGATGATGCGCTCGATGGCGGTCTTGACCTCCTCGCGGCGCGGTGGCGGGCCGGTGATCTTGCATTGACGGTAAGGGCCGTTGTCGCTCGAGGGGAGGAACTGGACGCGGCAGCCGGACTCGGATTCTATACGGCGGAGATTCTCCCCCTGTCGACCGATGATGAGTCCGACAAGGCTCGACTCGATCTGGATGGTCTCGGCGTTGTCGTCGCCGCCGCCGCTTCCCCTGAGGGGCGAGCGTTCTCTGCCGCTCGGGTTGCGGGGAGAGAAGGCACGAGCGCGCAAACCAGGGCTGTAGGACCGCTCGCGGCCATACTCGCGAGGCGGGGGACGGTCGTCGCGGCGTTCGTCTCTGTAGGGGTTGAAGTTGTCGCGGAACTGATCGCGGCGGTTCGGGGGGGAGCGCGACCGCGAGCTTCGCTGGTAGCCGCCGCGGGGGTCATGGGCATGGCCGCGAGAAGGTTCGTTGGAGTAGACGAGAGGGCGATCGTACGAGGTGACGCCCTTCTCAGCAGCGAAGGCCTTGGCCTGAGCGATGGCGTCGCTGATGCTCACGGTACCCGAGTTGACTGGGCGGATAGAACTAAGATCCAGACTGCCACTCGCAGAGGGCTGGGGCAACGAGTAGCCACCACCGCCGTAGGCAGGAGCGCCTTGAGGGGGCATCGGCGGGTAGGAAGGAGGCTGTTGGCTGCCGGGAGGAGGAGGGTATCCAGGAGGCATGCTGGGCTGCGCGTGAGTGGGCGTCGAAGACGCGCCTCTTTGCGCTGCGCCTGGAGAACAATCCCGTCAGTCAGGGATGTCGAGTCGCGAGGGGTTTATGTTTCGGGTACCTACCTAGGGCAGCGAGGATGGACGAGATGTCACGAGTAGGTTCGGCCATGATGAATGTCGCGGAAGGTCTTGTGCGACAAGGAGAAAGAAAGGTCGCGATTTGTCTGGCCAAAAGTTGGCAGTTGAAGAGGGGACCGCTGAATTTTCAGCAACACAGGGAATGCGAAAAGAGACGATTACGAGCGCGCGGGCCTGCCTGGTCAGGTGACGATGAAGCGCGACACGCGGAGGGTCGCAGAAAAATACGCCACAAGTAAAGACCTGCACAAGTGCGATTTTTTATTACGGCGACGAAGCTGCGGAAACAGATTGATCCTCGCGCACCACGATTCCGAATGATGTTGTCAGCTTGGTGGTGTTGAGGGTAGAGGAAGTTGAGTGAATGGGTGGAAGCGAAGTTGTGCAAGGTTTGAGGGTCAGAGACCGCCTTCCTAAAAGAGATTACGTCTGGTGGAAGGTGACCCGGAAATCCGCCGTACATTTAGGTGAAAATTTGGCAGTGGCGGATTAGGGTTCTTCCTTCCAGCGGAGAGATATTGAGTGGCCTGACCGCAGGTGAGGTATTCAAATTAGGTAAGCGCTGGCCACCTTTCTAATAAGGCGATTTGAGTTGGGCACGTGCACCTCCCAGGGCGATTTCCAAGTTCTTGGCCGCTGCGCCGCATCAACCTAGTCCGGTTGAATTCCATCCGCACCTTGAATGGGAAATCGCCACTACGTACGTCACTTGGTCTATTCACCGCCGGGAGTCACCTGGCCTGAATGCCCAGCGCCTGAGTTGTAAAAGGCGCAGTCACTCGTGGGAAACAGGTCAGGGGTGACTGGTGCCGGCTTGACCGTCTCCGCCCTCCACGTGAGTTTGCGACAATGCAGCCAGTGAGTTCGTGCCTTGCAGCGAACACGGAAGAAAGCGTCCGCCATGGCTTGGGAGCTTGGAGCAGCGAAGCCGGCGGGCCATCTTTCGATACGAAGTCTCTCTAATACGCGGAAAGACCATGGTCAGTTTGAGCTCATCTAAATATTTTTCGCCCATATTCCATCTGGCGGTTTCGTAGACAGCAAGCGCCGACTTCCTCGTGGGCGGTTCGCAGCCCGCAGCGAAGCGGCCAATGTCGCAGAGCGCGGGCCATCGGCGGCCAATCACTCCCGCGCAGCGTCAAGACTTGAGACGGCCCCACCGAGATGGCAGCGCTGGACCGAAGCACAGGGCACTGGAGAGTTCTTGTTTAGTGGGTCCCTTTCCGCCGGCTTCCACTGCCGCAAGAACCCTCCGGGTCAAAATGCGAATGGTGTGAAAATCGACTGCACCTTCCCTCTGAGTTGATGCTCCTTGCTATGATGTGGACCCTTGGCAACCTGATTCCAATTGTATGCGTTGTTTCTACCTTCTCCTCTTCGGCAAGAGCAGGGCAGCATCGGAATGGAAAGAACTTGGCAGAGTCCAATGATGAGGAAGTTGCCTTATCTGTCTGTATCCGTATCCGTAGGTACCTTTCAATGCCTGCTTGCCTGCTGGGGCGTACCTGCCTGTCGGTGTCGTACCTGACGTTTAGACGAACTCGCACAATTTGCGGGATTCCTCAAGCTTTGCTGCCGTCTGACCAAGATCAGCCTCCAAAAAGCCGTTCCTGCCGCAAACCGGTTTTTTGCTCCTGCCGTTGTTGCAGTGGTGAATAGCTTGGCATTGATCATCGGCCATCGTCCACCAAACCTCATCGGGGAGGGTACAAGTGAGGGTAAGGGTCCCGTACCATTGTTGCCCAGCTTCCAGATTTTGCACTGCTTGCCATCTTTTTTACAGGGGTTTCTTTTAGCGGCTCACGCAGAATAGCCTTCCGAGACAGGCGATTGGACAAGGCGGTTGAGGGTACCCCCTGCAAGCGCCAGCCATCCGCCGCCTCTTTTCGTTCGCTGTCCGACGATCTTTACTCTGTTCCTGCCTCGTCTTTCCAGTCGCCATGACCCTTCGTGCAGAACATCCCCGGAATTCGAGCAAAATCTCGCAAACCCGGAGCCATCCAGACCAGCCAACTCACACGTTGCCTCTGTTTTCCTATCCTCGCCCGAGCCATCCCTCCTACCTCAGTCGCCCGCCCAGGCATAGCCACAGCCACCGGCACCACCTGGCGTGACTCGCCAGCCGGGGGTTTGATGCCGGCTGACTGGCTGGATTGTTGTCACTGGGCAGCAAGCCGGCCCACGAGGAGGACGGGCAATGGACGACGAGGGTGGTCGATGTGGGCGGCTCTCCGCAGTAATGCCCCGGGCTTGCCAATGGCGTCAGAGTGCGTTCTCGCCGGGAGGTATCTGGGCGAACCGGAGCCTATCGAAGAGACGGGGATTGTTAAAATGCCCTTCGCCCTCTGCTGCCACCCCCGAATGGCGACTTTTGGAAAGATGGGCACCATCCGTCTGTTCGCTCCGTGGTGTCCCCTTGCTCAGTGACTCAACCGCCTATTTGTATATCACCCAGAGTTCCGCCCCGCGAGGCCAAGCCATCTTTCTGATCTGTCGATGGTTTGAACAAGTGTTGGGTGTTACCGCCACTCTCGTGATACCGCATCTTCAACCTCACTACGCAAGTCGAGCTTTAAGCAACTGGTCTAGTCGACCGACAAGACTCAACAGGAGCAACAGCAACAACAATAACGACAAGAACAACATCGTCATCACACGACGAGCACGAATACGGACTACCTCTCCACAGCGTCAACTCTAGAGCCCCGTCCACCGTTCCCGTCGTCCCGCAAATATCGCTTTGCCTTAGCAGCGTTTGGGCAGCCGCTCATCGTGACCCCGGCCTCCGCGTTTGGTTGGCTGAGAGCAGCTGTAGAGCGCGCTTAGAAAGGACCTCATCCAAGTCCACCCTCACCTCACCTTCACCCGGTGCCGCCAAACGAAACAAAGGCTTGGGCCGAGTCCAATTTCACCTTGCAAGGCCACGGCCAAAGGGCCTCTCTCCTTCCTTTGCTGGCTATTTTCTGCATCGAGGCGTGAATCAAGTAAGCAGCAAAAGTCCTTTCTTTTCTTTTCTTGCCGAGACCTCCCATGTAATGTCCCTTGTTGCGTGGCTGCAGAGTGGTCCGCGCCCGCGTCCCGGCCTGTATCGTCCGTCGCCGCCGTGTTAGTCGAGGCTTCCTTTTATTGTATATCGTACCTCCTTCCCTTTGAACGTCCTAGTCGTTCGTTCCTTCCCAACCCAACCTGCCAGACCGACGACCACCTGCACCTTCCCTCTTTCTCTTACCCAAGGGCCCCACACAATGGATTCATAGAGAGCTTGTTCAGTATCAGCGCTTGACGAGTTTCCTTTGTCGATTTCCTTCGTCACTTCTCTCCTTCCTTCTTTGCGGTGATTCATCTAATTCAGTCATCAACACCAACACCTACGCAAATAATCACCTTTGCTTTGCTCGCTGGCGACCAACCTCATCACCCTCATCCTTTCCCTCTCTTCTTTTTGCTTCTGGGATTTAGAATCATTTCTGCCCTCTTGCTTTCCTTTTCTTCTTCTCATTTTGGCTGGCCGAAATTTTTTTTTTGCATCAAAAATCTTACACCATCGACAGACTCACGATGTTTACCTCGCGGCAACGGCAAGATGAGGCCTACCCGGCCGTCCCCGATTCCCTCCGGTCGGACTCGCTCGAGATGTCGGAGCTTAGAAAGACCCAGCAGGCTCGAGCCGACACCGCCCCCTACATCACGCCCTATCTCGGCCTCCGCAGCAGGCTCTCTCAGATTTGGCTGAACCGCTGGACGATACTGCTCTTGCTCGTCCTACTCAGGATCATCATTCTCATCGCCAGCTTGAACGACAACGTCGACGAGGCGAACGCGAAGGCTCTGTCAGCATGCACAAAGGTCGAGGATATCGGCAGCGCCATGGCCTCCATGCCTCACTACCTCTCCGTCGGCGTCAACGAGATGTCGGCCAAGGGCATCGAGAAGACACTGGACGGCATGGTCGCCGTGCTCGGCCTGCTCATCACCGGCGTCCAGAACCTCATCATCTTCGTCATCAACATGCTGACCTCCATGTACACCTGCCTGATCACGGCTTTCATCCACGGCGGTCTGGACGTGGCCGCCGACGTCACCAAGAAGGTCACGGACGCCATGAACAAGGCTGTCGGTGCCATCGCCAACACAATCAGCGACAAGTCCAAGAGCCTCGAGGACGGCATCAACAAGGCTGCCGACGCCATCGAAGACTCCATCCTCGGCAACGTCCTGCCCGACTTCCCCAAGGTCGACTTCTCGGGACCTATCAACGACCTGCGCGACATCAAGATCGACACGAACGGCTTCGTCGGCGATCTGAACAAGCTCAACGAGGATCTGCCCACCTTTGAGGAGGTCCAGAACATGACCGCCCAGGCCATCTCGTTCCCCTTCAACCTGCTCAAGGAGACCATCAACGAGGCCTACAAGGGCTACAAGTTTGATCGCTCCGTCTTCCCCGTCGCCCAGAAGCAGGCGCTCAAGTTCTGCTCGACAAACAACAGCATTTCCGAGTTCTTCGGCGGTCTGAGGGAAATGATCGCCAAGGCCAGGATCATCTTCATCGTCGTCCTGTCCATCCTTGCCGTGCTCGTCATTGCCCCCATGGCCTGGCTCGAGATCATGCGCTGGAGGCGTGAGCGCAAGCACGCCAAGATCATTGCCAGCAACCAGTACGACTCGATGGACGTGGTCTACATCGCTTCCCGCCCCATGACGGCGACCGTCGGCATTAAGATTGCCTCTCGCTTCAAGGGCAAGCGTCAGATCCTCGTGCGCTGGGCCATCGCCTACGCCACGTCTCTCCCGGCTCTCTTCGTCCTCGCTCTAGCCATCGCTGGCTTCTTCTCCTGCCTTTGTCAGTACATCATCCTCAAGGCTGTCGAGCGAGAGGTGCCCGCCCTTGCCAACCAGGTTGGTGGCTTTGCGGATGACGTCGTCCACACGCTCCAGGGTGTCTCGAAGCAGTGGGCGGACGATGCGAACGGCGTTGTGCTCTCCACGCAGAATGAGATCAACAACGACCTGCTCGGATACGTGACGAACGCAACCTCGGCCGTCAACGACACCTTGAATACCTTCACCAACACCATGACGACTGGTTTGGAGACTGTGTTCAACGGCACCATCCTCATCAACCCCATCAAGGACGTCGTCCGCTGCACGATCGGCCTCAAGGTCGAGGCTGTCCAGAAGGGACTCACCTGGGTGCACGACCACTCTCAAGTGTCGTTCCCCATGTTCGCCAACGACACCTTCAGCCTCGGCGCCGAAGAGTCCGTCTCGGGCGACTCGGATCTCAACACCTTCCTGGCTTCGCCATCGAGTGTGACGACCGACGAGGTTACCGGCGCCGTCACGCACGTCACCGACTGGCTGCGCCGCGGCATTATCCAGGAGGCCCTCATCTCGACTGGCATTCTCCTCGTCTACGTCATCATCGTGCTCATCGGCGTCATCCGCGCGCTGGTCGGCATGGCCATGCCCGAGAAGGGTCGCGGCGAGGGCGGCCTGCGCTACACCGGAGACGACCGGCCGGCCATGAGCCCGAGAAGCCCCCCGAGATCCCACGGCAACGACTCGCGATTCCCGCAATTCGGCAGCGACGCGTCCGCGGTGGAGGATGACCACTACCAGAGGGAGCTCCGAGACGAGAAGACGATCAAGAAGACGAGCATGGGCCGCGCGCAGCCCATGCAGGGCCATGAGAGGACAAGCTCATATGGCCACTTTGATACAGCATCATCTACCAAGTTCTAGACGGTATCCATATCGACAAAAAAATAACAAACGCCAAAAAAGCACAAAAAAAAAGCACAACACCGAGGTTGGAGACCAATACCCCTCCGGCCTGGGCTGGACCGAAGCCGAGAGATACCCCTCATTTACGAAGGTCTGATAATACGAAGAGCATGAGATTAAAATGGCGTCGGATCATGGTTGCGGATATTTAGCCACCAGGGGGAAAGTGAGGAAGTGAAAGATACCATCGGCCCAGTTGCCGCACCGTTTGTCTTCGATTCTACAACGGTTCTCTTTTTATTTGCGTTCTTATTCAAGATGACGAGTTTGGATCGCGGCAGCGCTCTAGCTACCAGAATGTCTACTTGGTATATAGCTCCAGGTAGTCGAAGCCTGAATATACTGCTAGCTGCATCCAACAATCAACTTCAATGTGGTCCTTAGTGTGTGAGGTGATCCATCATAGGCCAGGCGAGGGGACGTTGAACAGTAACATTCACGACAAAGAGATTGATAGATTGATGGGGTCTACAATGGAACACTCGGGATCAAGAGACGGAGGAGGGATGGCCCTTGGAAAGCGGGACGTCAAGACGAAGGAAGTTGCCCGACGGATAACTCGAGTGGATTGCTTGATGTTGAGCTTAGCTTGCGGAGAGAGTTGCTTTCCATGTTTGCCTGCCGGAGCGGCGATGGCGGATGGGCAAAATAGCGTCCGGCGCGTGCGTTTGAACCTCTTTTGGGCATCTCCGCCCCGCCTCCGAGGACACCAAAAGACAGATGGCTCCGCCGGTGGGCGCCGGGACAGGGGACGTGAAGCCCCACCATCTCGATCTGGACCACTCAGGAGGCTCGATTGGGACGGTCCCGGCATCGGTGCGGTGGCGGATGTGGGGTACAGCTGGTCCCTGGCGCGGCTCGATAGCGCTGTAGGGCAGCCAGGCACGCTGCAAGGTGTCCGCTGTGCGGCGGGAGGCGGGTGATTTCCAGTGGGTGGTCGGCGGTCACAGCGCAGAAGCAGCGATTGGCAGGGCCGCTACGGGCAGCACCTACCCATGGAGTTGGAACGGTCGGAGCTCCCATCCGCTGAAGTCGCCGTCCCGCCTTCCTCCGACCCCCTTGACGGTGACTCCCCCCTCCAACTCCCCCACGTTGAGATCATTGACAATCCGCCACTTTAAAAGAACCGCCGCCTTTCCCAACTTCTCATCGAAAGTGCTCCTCCATTCCCTGCGATATACCACCGAGTCGATACCCTTCTATACCCCATTGACAGGTTCATATTCAACATGGAGCATATTCGGCAAACATTCCAGCGCTGCAAGGCCCAGGGCAGGGTGAGTGGTTCTCCCCCGGCTCTCGTGCCCCTCGTTGCTGCGATCGCGGGGTCCCGCGCCGTCACCGCCAAGATCGAAGTATTGGCGATGCTCGAGAACAAGACACTGACGATTCGATAGTCTGCGCTTGTCACCTATGTGACGGCTGGTTACCCGTCGCCCCAGGACACCCCCGATGTCCTGCTGGCTATGGAGAAGGGTGGTGCTGGTGAGTTTGTTCCGTCCCCCTAATCTAGAGGAAAACATTTTCTGACGCCGTGCAAAGACGTGATCGAAGTCGGCGCGCCCTTCACCGACCCAATTGCCGACGGCCCGACCATTCAGACCTCGAATACTGTGAGTGGAAGCCAGTACAAGACCGATTGGAGGCGCAATGGGACTGACAGACGCAGGTTGCGCTGCAACACGGTGTCACGATCGAGTCAACGCTTGGCATGGTCAAGGAGGCGAGGAGTAGGGGCCTCAAGGCGCCCGTGATTCTGATGGGATACTACAACCCCCTCCTGAGCTACGGCGAGGAGAGACTCCTGACCGACTGCAAGACGGCCGGCGTCAACGGTTTCATCGTCGTCGACCTGCCTCCCGAGGAGGCCATTTCTTTCCGCAAGCTCTGCACCAAGGGAGGCCTCTCCTACGTCCCCCTGATCGCTCCCGCGACCTCCGACGCCCGCATGAAGATTCTCTGCAAGCTGGCCGACTCCTTCATCTACGTCGTCTCCCGCCAGGGCGTCACCGGTGCCCTCGGCTCTCTGAACGCCAACCTACCCGCCCTCCTGGACCGCGTCAAGCTGTACAGCGGCGACAAGCCCGCCGCCGTCGGCTTCGGTGTGAGCACGCGCGAGCACTTCCAGAGCGTTGCCCAGCTCGCCGATGGCGTCGTCGTCGGTAGCCAGATCATCACCACCCTCCAGAAGGCCGCTCCCGGCGAGCTTTCGAACGACGTCGAGAAGTACTGCGCCTACCTCTGCGGCCGCAACGGCGACGAGACCACCCGCGAGGTCGGCATGGTCGAGGCCATCGCCGCCGCCAAGGAGCCCCAGAACCCTACCGTCGACGCCATCACCGCCGACCAGGACAGCGAGTTGGTTGCACAGCTCGCCGCTATGCACGGCAAGATCCCTGAGCGCTTCGGCGAGTACGGTGGCCAGTACGTTCCCGAGAGTCTGATGGACTGCCTGTCTCAGCTCGAGGAGGGCTTCAACAAGATCAAGGACGACCCGTCCTTCTGGGAGGAGTACCGCTCATACTACGAATACATGGGCCGCCCCGGCCACCTGCACCTTGCCGAGCGCCTGACGGAGCACGCCGGCGGTGCCAACATCTGGCTGAAGCGCGAGGACTTGAACCACACCGGTTCGCACAAGATCAACAACGCGCTGGGCCAGCTCCTGCTTGCCAGGCGCCTCGGAAAGACCAAGATCATCGCCGAGACCGGTGCTGGCCAGCACGGTGTCGCCACCGCGACGGTGTGCGCCAAGTTCGGCATGGAGTGCACGGTGTACATGGGTGCCGAGGACGTCCGCAGACAGGCGCTCAACGTCTTCCGTATGAAGCTCCTCGGCGCCAAGGTCGTCGCCGTCGAGGCCGGAAGCAAGACCCTGCGTGACGCCGTCAACGAGGCCATGCGCGCCTGGGTCGTCGAGCTCGACACCACCCACTACATCATCGGCTCCGCCATCGGCCCCCACCCCTTCCCCACGATCGTCCGTACCTTCCAGTCCGTCATCGGCAACGAGACGAAGCAGCAGATGCTCGAGAAGAGGGGCAAGCTTCCCGACGCCGTCGTCGCCTGCGTCGGCGGTGGCAGCAACGCCGTCGGCATGTTCTACCCCTTCGCCAACGACCCCAGCGTCAAGCTGTTGGGTGTTGAGGCCGGTGGTGACGGTATTGACACCGCGAGGCACAGCGCGACGCTTTCCGGAGGCAGCAAGGGTGTCCTGCACGGCGTCAAGACGTACATTCTGCAGGACCAGCACGGACAGGTCGCCGAGACCCACTCCGTGTCCGCCGGCCTCGACTACCCCGGTGTCGGTCCGGAGCTGAGCTCCTGGAAGGACAGCGAGCGCGCCAAGTACGTGGCCGCCACCGACGCCGAGGCCTTTATTGGTTTCCGCCTGATGAGCCAGTTGGAGGGTATCATCCCTGCGCTGGAGTCGGCGCACGGCATCTACGGTGCCATCGAGCTCGCCAAGACGATGAAGAAGGGCGAGGATATCGTCATCTGCCTGAGCGGTCGCGGCGACAAGGACGTGCAGAGCGTGGCGGACGAGCTGCCCAAGCTTGGCCCCAAGATTGGCTGGGATTTGCGTTTTTAAGAGCAGGACATACGGACATGACGATGGAATGTAGACACCCTCAAGGCGTACGGCGATCTATTTTTATACCTGGGTATGGGCATGGGTCAAGGATAGCATTGTAGACAATGGCCCCAAAACTGGAAGGCTTTTACGATTTCACAAACCCCAAAATGGTTTCCTTTCTTCAAAAAAGACATGAGGATTTTGTACATATGATACAATGAGCTTTTGTTTCTTCTGAAAAACACAACAATACTCCGCACGTCTTTCCCATCCCTCACAGCTTGGCCTCCTGCGTCTTGACGCCGTCGATGTGCACATCCTCCCAGACGGCCTCCGCCTGCTCCTCCTTGGGCTTCGCAGCCTCGGCCGCGATCTCGGCCTGGGCCGCGGGGTCGCCGCCGAGGAGCGCGTACTTGACCTCGAGCGCCCTCTTCATCCTCCTCTTCTCGACGGAGGCGGACGTCTTCCGGGCCTCCTCCTTGCGCTTGCGGTGCAGGATCCTGGTGGTCCACTGCTTGAGTCCTCCGGGGGTGGCGGCGTCGAGCATGAGCGGGATGAGCGCCGAGTTGTCGGGCGGCATGACCGCCTCCCCCAGCGGCATCTTGAGGGCGGCAGCCTCCGCGGCGAAGCGCTCGCGGTAGCCCTGCGTCTGCTGCACCAGCCAGCGCAGTCTCCAACCTCCCGGCCCGAGCTCAGCGACGCGGGCGGGCTTGTCCTTTAGGAGGTAGTTGTCCAGACCGCCCTCCTTGCGGATCGTACGGAGGACGCGGATCGTGACGCGGGTGTGGATCCACGCGCCGAGGTGGTCGGAGAAGAGGCGCTTGTTGTGGACGTTGGGCTTCCAGGTGCGCTTGGAGACCTGGTGGTGCTTCTCGGAGATTACGTTTCCCGTGCGGATGCGGGCTGTGCCGAGCAGGTTGCGGTTGGATTGCTTGTAGTGCTGCCTGTCGCCTAGGGGGTAGGCGGGCGCGTAGAGCTTTGGGATGGCTTTGATTTTAATTGTTTTTGCTGCGAGGGGGGAGGAGGTCGAGAATGCCCGCGAGGAGGGGCCCAGGGTTAGGCTTGAGAGGGCGGTGGTGAGGGACCCCGGCCTGAGGGGGTTGAGGCGCATTGCGGCGGTTGTGTGGTTCGGCTCGTGGATTGTTCGTATGGCATCGAAGTCGAGGATTGGATCGGATCGAATCGGTCGGATCGACGGTGTGTGCGCAGCGCCGCGGCTGGGGGTCGTGGGGATCGTCGTCGTCGTCGAAGGGTTTCGTGATCTTGCGATAGAGATTCCCCGATGGATTTTTTGGGATGCTGAAGCTTCGACGGCCGGGGGGATGTTCCGCGCTCCGGGGACTGAGCTGCGTGATTGGGTTGATTTA
This sequence comes from Colletotrichum musicola, assembly GCA_014235935.1. NCBI lineage: Eukaryota > Fungi > Ascomycota > Sordariomycetes > Glomerellales > Glomerellaceae > Colletotrichum > Colletotrichum musicola. The sequence continues at coordinate 51,670 of WIGM01000105.1, forward strand.
AAAAGTAGCGGGGCGGCGCGGAGGCTCTGGATTGAGTTTGGTCAGGTGAGGGCGTGCCACTTTCGCGACAGGGGTGCTGATGGTGTCTTAGGTAAGCCGTGCTGGGGACACTGTGAGACGACTAGGAGGCGGCCACTCTACACCGGTACACCGAGCTGGTCTAGGTGACATCCCGAGCCTGTACATATGGGAGTTACCTTTTTGAGGACCGTACAAGGAATTGAGCATCAAGAGAGCAGAAATAACAACAAGCGGAAATTCGAGCGACCGTGATAATGATTCCGCCAGTCGAGGACGCCGTCCTCAAGAACAACCCCCAATTCGCGGCGCTGCACCACACCCTCACGACCGCCATCCTCAACCCAGACGGTTCCTCCAAAAAGCCAGTAACAAAAGAACAATCAGCAATTCAAGAAGTACTGATTCTTTCCTAAAGGAACTTCGTCCCCGCAGATCGTGGCTGACACCCGACAGGAGCTCTCCGACCACAGACACGCCGCCGCGCGAAACCACCTCCTCACCCGCGCGCTCTCGCACACGTCCCCGCCCGAGCCCAAACCGGCACCGCGCTCCCTCCGCCCGCGCTCGACGTCGCAATCGCAACCCTCCGCGCCCGCGGCTCCTCTGCCTGAGGCTCTTCTCGACCTGCTCCTCCTCCTCCCGCCGCTCCTAACGTTGGAATCCATGTCCCCGGACTCCGCAGCGGTGCTATTATCAAACCCGCCCTTCACCGAGCTCGAATCCCTCCTACCGTCATTGGGAGAACTAGTCTCCTCGACGTTACACTCCTCCGCGGTGTCTTTAGCGCGCATAGCGAACCCGACTACGAATCCATCTTTCTTGCACCGCGCGGTTCCCTCGCTGCAGACGACGTACGCCAAACTCCAGGCCGACGCTCTGCAGGCGAAACACGCCCTCGCAAAAGAACGCGTCGCCTGCGCGGAGGCCCTAGCCAAGCTCATGGAGAAGCACTCCGGCGCGCTGACGCTGCTCGTCCGCGCTTTGGAGGCAAAACACGGATTGGTCGCGCGGAGCTTGGAGTTCCGGGCCGCGGAGACGGCGTTAGAAGCACGCAAGGCGGAGGCCGACGCCGTTGCTGCGCGGGAGGGGGTTAGGGCGGAGGTGTACTCGCCCGAGGCCGTTGCTGCGCTGGAGGGGTATAATGCGCACTTAAGGGACGCGAGGGTAAGGCTGGAGAGCGCTGTTGCGAGTTTGACTGAACGGTTGGAGGGGTACGGGGTCGGGGTTGAGGGGGAGGAGGCAAAAGAAAAAACGCTGAGGGAGATTGCGAAAAAGTACAGGGAGTTGGAGGGGGAGCTCGAGGATGCTAAGAGCGACCTCGAGAGGCTTGGGCGGGCGTGATTGGCGCAGGTACCTTGCAAAACATACATGACTACGCGAACATACACATAAAAGAAGCGGACGAGTGGTCTTAAAGACGTGTCGCTATATTGTACACAGCTGGGAACGCGTGTGCGGTTCTACCTGAGGGGTCTATGAAGTGCGCCGGCATAAAGCATGACTACCCTTTCGGTTCTGTCTGTAAAAGAGAAGGCCTCCCCTTCTTTGTCGTACAATAAACCCTTTCCCCCTATTTTGTATGTGACCACAGAACCCATGATATCTTTGAAACATTTGCAAGCTGGCTCGGGGAGTCGAGGCTCGCTTTAAAGTCATGCCGGAAGAGCGTCTGCGTCAGTGCTTAACCCTTGACCTTGTAGATGGCCTCGGCCAGGCGGCCGACGTTGCCGCTGGTGATGCCGGCGACGGAGATGCGGCCGTCCTTGGTCGCGTAGACGGAGTGCTCGGTGGCGAGGGCGTCCATCTGGGCGGGGGTGAGGCCGGTGTAGGCGAACATGCCGATCTGGCTGGTGATGTGGGACCAGTCGTGGGCGGAGCCGAGCTTCTCGAGGTTGTTCTTGAGCAGGGCGCGCATGGTGATGATGCGGTCGGCCATGCCCTTGACCTCGCCGAGCCACTGCTTGTTCAGGGCGGCGTCGTTGAGGATGGTGGAGGCGATGCGGGCGCCGTGGACGGGGGGGTTGGAGTACAGGGGGCGGACGAGGATCTTGACCTGGGAGTCGAGGCGCTTGCGCTCCTCGGCGTCCTGGGCGACGATGGAGAAGGCTCCGACGCGCTGGGGGAGGGTCAGTGTTTGGTTCGCGTCAGGGGACTAGGGGTGACTCACCTCGCCGTAGAGACCCATGTTCTTGGCGAACGACTGGGCCAGGGCGACGTTGTGGCCCTCCTTGACGAAGTGGCGGACGGCAAAGGCGTCAGTGTCGGTGTTGCCGGAAGCAAAGCCCTGGTAGGCCATGTCGAAGAAGGAGTAGTGGCCCTGGGCCTTGACGACGTCGGAGATCTCGCGCCACTGCTCGGGAGTGGGGTCGACGCCCGTGGGGTTGTGGGCGCAGGCGTGGAAGAGGAAGATGGAGCCCTTGGGGGCGGCCTTGATGTCGGCGATCATGCCCTCGAAGTCGAGGCCGATGGTCTTCTGGTCGTAGTAGCGGTACTTGTTGACCTTGAGGCCCGAGTCGGTGAAGACGGCGCCGTGGTTGGCCCAGGACGGGGTGGGGATGTAAATCTCCTTGGCGCCGGGGAAGAAGCGGGAGAGGAAGGCTCCGCCGATGCGCAGGGCGCCGGTGCCGGAGATGGACTGGGTGATGGCGAGGCGGTCGAGGGCGGACGAGTCCTGGCCGTAGGCGAGGACGGCGGCGGCCTTGGTGAACTCGGGGACACCGGTGATGCCGGCGTACTCCTTGTTCAGCTTGGCGGCGACGACCTTCTCCTCGGCGGCGCGGACGGAGGGGAGGACGTAGGGCTTGCCCTGGTCATCGCGGTAGGCACCGACACCTGGGCGCGAGAGTTAGTCGTCACCGTTGTGTGTCATCGGTGGGAGGTGGAGAAGCTGTTCATGACAGCTTGTCCCGCTCCGCACAGCTTGCTCGAGAGCTCCGAGCGGCGGCGCCGGCGGGTTCGCGACCCCGGAGCTCACGGCGTTGGAAGGGGTGTTCGCGTACCGAGGTTGATCTTCTGCTCGAACTTGTCGGCCTTGAAGGCTTCGGTGATACCTGTTTGCGTTTCTTTGTTAGCTCTCGGGTTGCCGGGAAACCACCCAAGGTGGGCGGGTGCATGTGGTGCGGTGCGTCATACCCAGAATGGCCTGTTCATCGCGCAAAGAAAAGTTGGCCGGTCAGCCCAAGATTCCCTCCCGTTGTGGTTATACTTTGAAGCGGCAGAAACTTACATCCTGTCAGGAATTCGTTAGCAATCGTGGCGCACTCAATTGGGTTGTGTAAGACATACAGGAGGACCCTGGGGAACGTTGGCCCAGGTCGAACCGGCGCGCATGGCCGAGACGGGGAGGGCGGCGGCCCTGAGGGCAGATTGCCTGGTTGCGATTCTGGCGGTGGACAGCATTTTTGCGAGTGGTCTTCCGTCGAAGAAAGGGTATTGGAACAGAAAGGGAAGAAAAAAGAGAAAACGGAAGAAGGTTGGAAGTTGGAGGAGTTGCGTTTTCTCTGGGAGGAGTTCTTGGGGGGGTGTCGAGAAAAAAAGATTCCGAGACAGCGAAGTGCCGAATGAGCTGCAACCAAGGAATGGTCTGACTTGTGACTGCCCAGAGATGGTGCGTGGTACTGGCTCCCGCTGCTAGGTACCTAGGTCCAGTACTAGGGCGCTACACGTGTACGGAGCCGGTCCGGTGCGAAGCCGGCCCTGTGACTCTCTCCTCTAATCTCACATGTTCCGTTACTCTTTTGCTTTTAGATGACTAGATAAAAGATACCCAAGATACTAAAGAGTATTGGCAAGGTAGGTTATTCTTCTGCGCAGATTTCCATTAGAACCTGGCATCTGCAGAGTAAAATATCTTCATGCGTTGTTTCTTTTTCAAAAGTAACTCAAGTACCCAGCGACTCGTCCTGGAGCGCTGAACAGCAGTGCTGTGCGCAGTGCGTTGGAGGGCTTTCTCCAAGTTCTAGCGCCCTTCTCCACTGTCACGTCCCGCCGAAGCATTGGATGTGGGTACGAGTCATGAATCCGACCCACAGGAACCACGCAATCGCGGGGGAAGCGGACTTTCTGTACCGCCGAGCCTCCGGCACTTATGGTCCGTGCCTCCGGGGCAGCGATTTCCGGCCTGATCCGACCTTCCCCTCTGACTGGAGCGCATCCAATGATTCCAATCCGCTGATCGCAGCCTCGTCTCGCGTCACACCCCTCCAACCCTCCTCCCCTGCCCTTGCCCTCATCCTGGGGCGAGTTGAGGTTCAGATGTTCCGGCTTCGGACGTCGCCGCCGTTCTCAGCTCACTGTTCGGCGGCTTTCGTCATGACCCGCCTCGTCGCGACCGGGATCTCTCAGGGCGGTGTGGTCCTCCCACTCGAACCACCATTGCGTTCCGTCATTCGCTCGCTTCAACCTCCTCAGTGGCCTTTTTTCGGATTTACGACCCCGTCCCGAGGTTTAGGACGCCGGTTCGAACCCGCTCTTGGCCGCCGGCTGATGGTCCCGCGCCAGCGGCAAAAATTCCCGATGACACCGTGTGTTTTGACTACTAACCTCCGGCCTGCAGTGACAAGAACATCGCGACGAGACGCGTCGATTGTGCGTATATAACAGCAATGCAATTCCGATTTCGTCACAACACCAATTCGTTCGTGAGATCCCAGCTCGAATCCGACATGTGGTCGAACGTCATCCACTTCCGAGGCATTTAAAGAACCTCGGCTTGCACTCTTTGCCGATTGTCGTTGACGCTTCCGATGTTTGCTTAACCTCGGGCTTGCCAGGGAAATGGTGCAACAAACGGTCTCTTTGTTCTCCTCGCTGGCTCCCTGTTCTGACTAATCATCACGCTTGTCGACTACAACAGGACCTGTTCTTGCTTCGAAACATCGTTGACAAGCGCACCGCCGCTGGACCCAACTTCCAGAACCCAATGTCCAAGAGAAATCATTGCTTCCTGCTCAATCTGCTGCACCAAGCAAGTGTTGCTGACGCTGGGCAGCTTGATATCCGTGGATCGCCATCTTAGGCAGCAGTAAAAGATGCAGCTCATTACCGGAAAGGGTCGCTCTTTGTGGCGCAGTGCGGGCAGAGCTCGAAACATTCGTCCACCGACGACGCGTTCGTGTCATCGAAATATGTGCTTCAGCGAATGGATTGATGTTTTTCTGCAGGTCATTTGAACGCTAGCGAGGCTCAGCTCAGTGGATTATCCTTCGCCCGATCCATTGACATCCAGTCGAGGTCGATACTGCGGGGTATCAGGCAGCTGCTTACAGGTTGTCCATCTCGACCATCTCTTCCAGCGCTGTCGAGACACCCGAGACCAAGTGATTCTGTCTTCAACACGAGCTTAACGATACCACGGGGACTTGCAGAAATGGCGGACACCTCCCAGGGCAAAACAGGTGCAGGTACCTCCGGCAAGCCACACACAGCACAGCAGAATGCTGTCGACGATTCCAAGTGCACAAATATCTTCAGAACCACCATCAACTACGCTCTCCAGAAGGACCGAAATAGCGTGTGTGCGCCAGACACCGGCCTGTGGTTCTTCCACCACCCCGAGTATGAAGCCTTCCAGAGGGCCAAGAGGCCACAATTGCTGTTCGTCACCGCCGAAGCAGGCGGCGGCAAGTCCACTACCATGAGGACTTTGATCGAATCGCTCAAGGAGTCCAAGGAGCCCCCGTTGATGGCGTATTTCTTCTTCAAGGACGACGATGACGGGCTCCGCAGCTACGATGAAGCCATGGTCGCCTTGATCCACCAACTCTTGGCCCAGGAGCCTGGCCTCGTTCAGCATGCCAGAGAGCAATATCGAGAACACGGAGATGCCATCAAGCATCAGACGATGGCAATGTGGAAGATACTCCAAGCTATGGCCTCCAAAACGAAGCGAGATGTCGCCTGCGTCTTCGATGCCGTGGATGAATGCACACCCACAGGTACGAGGCAACTGACGATGGATCTCGCAGACGTTTTCCAGGATACCGCCATTTCAATTTCTCGGCTGAGGTGCGTGGTGTCGTCCCGGCCGTATCAAGATGAGAACTCTTCGTTCGCTGGCCTCGTTGCTTCCAGCAATGTCAAACATCTGGTGGGCGAAAACGCCCGAGTTCAGGCCGACATTCGTAAGGTCATTCGGGTCAAGGCCCGAGAACTCGCTGAAAAGAGAATGCTGGACCAGCGCATTCAAGACATGCTGGTGGAGAGCCTATGTGCCCAGAACGTCCATACGAGATCATTCCTTGCGGTCCATGTGGCATTCGACCTACTGGATTCGCACCACCTGATGCAAGGAGGAGCCGAAGCCGAAGAGCATGCAATCAGCGCCATCCTGGCCGAGATCCCGCACCAGCTGAGCGACCAGTTCGACGAGATGTTGAGGAGGAGCACCAATAAGGAGCATGCTTGGAAGATGTTCTGCGTCATTCTCGCAGCTCGCCGAACGCTCAAGATTTCCGAGTTCAAGGTCATCTACTCCCTGACGCAGCCAGCAATCGGTCCAGTGCATTCTTTCGATGAACTCGAGCTACCAAGTGATGACGAAGAATTCAAGAAGCTGGTGCGGTCGCGATGCGGCCTGTTCATTACCTTTGGCAAGAACTCGGTCCACCTCTTTCACCAGACGGCGCGAGAACATCTCATGGCGAAAATCGAGGGTTCGGGAACGAAATCCACAGCTGAGTCTGCACAAAATTCCGACGATGGCGGAGAGATCGCTGTTCCGAAGCTGGAATCGTCTTGGAGAGGCAGCATTTCAGCAGCAAAGGCGAATCTCGTACTGGCAACAGTTTGCCTGGACCTTATCACGATCCCGGTGTCCCGAACGTGGGTGCTCGAAGTGTAAGTGCGTAACTCTTTTGGCTGGTTGGCAGGAGCTGATTATTAAATGCTAGTTTCGACATCCTGAACGCTGGGAACGGCATGTACGATGAGCTGGAACCCTTCTTGTCCCAGCGACCATTCTTCCCGTACGCAGCCTACAACTGGCACGAGCACGTCGTTCTCGGTGGCAACGAAGCTCTGAAAATCCTGTGCAGCCCTCGATATGGCCCAGTTCTTGACATCAGCAACACGGCCTTCTGGGCATGGTTTCTCCCCCTCGCAGAGTACATCAACACCAGTCGACATCAACCGAAAGCAGTGATATCCAGTATTTGGGACACCGACGAGAAGTCTCGCCGATTGCGCCACGACTATGGATCGTTCTTACGCGATGGGTGTATCAAGAAGCTCTTCCACATGGGTGGGAAGGTTCGCGCCTTGTTTGATGACGTCTCCCCAAATGAAGCGTAAGCAATACCGGTATCTGTTCTTCGCAGTGGAATGCTAACAGGCTGGTACAGAACTCACGTCGACGGACCTCAGTGGCAGGCCAAGGATGGCTACCACCTGGTGGACTCATTCCATCAAGCGTATGGAGAGTACAATCAGACGAGTGCCAACAAAGCCGTCGGAGCAATGAACCGAGGAGACGAGGAACTGGCTTCGATTCTCTCCGCCGATGCACCCACCCCGGTTCTAATTTGGACATGCATCACCGATGGCGCCTCGCAAGCTCTCCGAACGACTCTGGCTTCCGTCAAGGACCTAAACTGGCTTCAAGAGACACCCGAGCACATCATGTACGTCCGCAGAAAGTGGAGTGGATGGAGTTCGCGGACCGGAAAAAACCTGAGAGAATCTCGTTCAAAGGGATGGACGAAACCATGGCCATCTACGTTCGTGACGATATCAAGGGCCAGCGCTTTGCCCGAACATGACGACTTGTTCGCAGCGATGGCCGATTGGATAGACGAATCACCTTTCTCTAAGGAGTATACTCAGCAGATTTGGGAGGCAGGTGGCTTCATCGTTCCCTCTCTCTGCCGCCGGCTCATCGAGGCTGGTGCCTCCATTCACGTAAAGTTGTGGAGCGACCGCCGAACGGCCATCCAGATTGCAGCCGCGTTTTGGGAACATGATCTAATCCAGACGCTGCTGGAACTGGGAGCAGATCCTGCCGGCTGCTCTGACAACGGCTACACCGCCTTGCATTGGTTCTTCCATTCCGAGAAGCCCTTCGATGACGGATCACCAACCGGGATGGTAACCAAGTCGCAACTCAAAAGCTCGGTTAAGGCACAGCAGCTCTATCGAAAGTCCCGAATCACGGCATCTGTAAAGGCGTTTGCAAGGTCGATGGCTTCCCAGGGTTCTGCTCTCGACGCTCCTTGCAGGAATGGGAAGACTGCACTGATGCTTGCGGTGAAAGAATCTCCAACGGCGACGAAAGCTCTTCTTGAAGCAGGCGCAGAGCCCGACAAGCGGGACGACCGCGGTCGCACTGCGGTCATGCACTTCTTTCGCGGTGGCCTCAATGGTCGCCCTATATCCATCTTGGAGCAGCTCTTGCATGCCGGAGCCGACAGCTCTGCCTCAGACTCTTCGGGAAGAACGGTGCTTGGCTACTGGGCTCAGCGGGTTACTGGCGTATCCCTGTCCAACATCTACCCGCGATCCAACTCTTACAACACCGCGTTCAACATCTTGTACAGCCTCGGGGCGCTCTCGCAGCGAGACTTGATGGTCAAAGAACTGGCAAGTCTTGATGTTCCTCTGACAGTAGCGGCACGACTCGGGAATGCCAGGCTCTGCTGGGCGCTTCTGGATACCGGGACAAGCCCCGACAATCACGGAATAGGGCCAGAAAGCCCCTTGGGGATAAACAACGGAAGCGTGGCGGGCGATATGGAGGACTTGGCGTGGAAGCCGCTGATGGTAGCATTGTGGTCGAAGGTGTACGGGACCGCTGCTATCCTACTGCACTACGGTGCTGACGTCGGCTTCCAACTTCCGGGGCGCAAGCGGACCAAATACAACAAGTTCAGGCGGCAGAAGGCGGGGATCACGCCGCTTCATCTGGCGGTCAACACCACGCCGTGGACCTGCGGAGACATCGGACTGAGCACCGGAGGACTGTCCAGCGGATGCGGGTTCCGCGCTGCGGCCCGTCCGCTGCACCCGGTTGCGAAGCGATCGCCTTGGGAGAGGCTGGCTGAGCTCGACAGGAATCTCAAGGCTCAGCACAAGGCGAGGGAAGACAACAGTTCAGATGTGAGTGGCACCTATACACCTTCACTCCTGTGATGGCAGTGACTAACAAGATGCAGCCGGAGTTTGAAACCAAGAGAACCGTGTTTGCAAACGACAGTAGCGGGGCAGACTCCGTCCCGTTCGACACGCTCTTTGGATCGTCCTTTTCCCCAGAGAAACCATGCGATCCGCTCCTCGAGGCTGTGATCACTAGAAACCAGGAGATATCAGGACGCCAGGAAGGCTTGGTAGAGCACATGCTCCGCAGCGGCGCGTCCGTCAACGCGAGGAGTGAGGAGGGCATCACGCCTCTGCTGGCCAGCGTAGTCGCAGGCCAGCTGAATCTAGCCAAACTCCTCCTGCAGCATGGCGCCGACCCCAACATCGCCACCACGGGAGGCTGCACGTCTCTGATGGTCGCGGCGCGAAACGACCGCCGAGACCTCGTCGAGGCTCTTCTATCCTCTGGCGCCAATCCGGACGCGCAGCTCAACTCCGTAGATCCCGAGGCCTGCGACTGCGGGGAATTCATCTCATGGTCGCACTACACGCACAACCGCTGTTACGCGCCGCTCTCGGCCCTGGCCCTGGCCGCGGAGCGCGGGAACCGCGTCGCGGTCGAGGCCCTGCTCGAGCACGGCGCGGATCCAAACCTGGGCATCGTGCACCACGCGCACGGCAGAGTCCCGTCCAGGCGCGAGAGGCGCGCCCGTGAGAAGTCCGGCCGAGAGACGGACGCGCCGAGTTCTTCCGACGAGGAGCCGGAGGACGAGCGGTGGGTGGGATACGTCAGCGTCGGGACCGCCTTGACGTGGGCCAGGGGTGAGGTGCGGGAGCTATTGCTGCGGCACGGAGCCGATCCGGAGAGGGAGGAGGCGATGCAGGAATGCGAGTGTGCTGTCATTGAGAGGAAACAAAGCAAGGGTGGGATCTTTTCCGAGTCTGAGGAGGAGTACTCGGCGGACGAGGAGAGTGAGTCTGGAGGGTGGCCGTGGCAGCGGTCCCGGGCCCAGAGAACGACGCGCAGGGTTAACAGCAACTCGTCGTGAGATCATGATTCCTGCGGTTGAGTGGGAGCCAACGAGGGCAACACAATACTCGGAGCCTGTGTAGATGGCATCTCCTGCGGCAGGCATCCGGTTTGATGTCCATCCCGAGGATTGGAAGACCACATAAGACGACGGTCTGGACCACTACCAAGAGACAGCACCGAAATTACCAGTCACTCTTGCACAGTAACACAAATATGACGAGCTGATCTACGACATCAAACCACAGAATGAAATCACTTCCCTAACTCTGATATCACTCAGACCCGGCAGCTTCAATGCCCTTCATTTTGACAGAACTCACCTGCACGGGATGAAATCGCCCGAAACCGATGAGAAGGTCGAGCGTGGAGGATTTGGTCCGAAAGACCAGACCAGACTGCCGAATCACAGGAAGAGCTTCATGTCAGATTGATCGACAGAAGCCAAATCCGGCCTTGCATCCTTTTCTCGCTTAACCTGTGGGGATGGTTGGCGGAAGGCCGCCTTCCCTGGCGTCGTCCCTGGCTAGTAGACAACCTCTTCTTCGACAAAGCCATACATAGTACAGTCTTTCAACCACATGTGGTTGTGAGGCTCACGGCCTGCGATCCCTCGGAACGTGGAGATGGTCCTTGCGGTTGACCATTCCAAGGACTCCCCGGCTGAGCATGAAACAGAGTTCTGCCCAGTCCAGCCTCACTGTTCCCACGACAGGCACGCTGGCCATTGCTTTCACCCTGCGGTGCTCGTTCTAGACCCTCCGAGGGAGCCGCCGCCTTCTCTCTCCCCCTCCCCGTCTCGTTTTCGATTATCTTCTCCCGCCGTCGCCCAACTGTCGGTCAAACCATCGCCAAGCATGAGTCGTGTGATCCAAACTTCAGATAAGGGCAGCCAGCCGGGAGCCTTTCTCACTTTCAGGGCTAAAGTATGAAGAGAAAAGGCCGTAGTCGGTGTCCCGCGAATGCCGAAATAGGACGGCTCGGACTGACGGGGCGTTGTGCGAGCTGTCCGGACGGGCCTTTAAAATCCGACGATGCTGTGGCCGTCTGTTCGATACGAACCCGAGATCACGATGGTGTTGGAAACTCGTCCTGACTCCGTTATTTGATATAACTTTTCGTGCTGATATGACGCATGACGAACAACCGCGATGATGATCTGTTGTCGTGATTGGGATCGGTTACGTTTCTTGAAAAAGAAGCCAGCGCAGACGAAGCCCTCGGCCGACAAGTTGACAACCACCACGACCTCGGAACGTGAGGAGATCTCCGAGCCGCATGTCTCACAGATGCAAAGCGGAGAAGAAGGGAGAGATGCGATAGGCGAGTAGAGAGTCAGCCAGAATACGGCGAGTTCTTTCGTCTGGTTTATTCCCAAGACTCAACCGGACGGCCAGCTCGGGCCCAGGGGTCCAACGAGTTGGAGTTCAGTCAGTTGCTGCAATGATTTCACCAAGCTCCCGAGCTTGCGGATGAGACGGGGCTGTCGCGGACCAAAGAAAGCCTTCTCTCGAGTTTGTTTTCTCCGAATGACCCCTTTTTCAAGTAAGGGCCGTGAACTACTCCGCACTTATCCGCCGGCGAGATCCTTGGCTCAGATGATCTAGACATTCGCTGGATGCTCGATGCCCCTCTTTCGACCGATGCACGGCGAAAGCTACTCGTCACCCGGTGCCTTTTGTCCCCCCTCCTTGGTGACGTAGAAGCAAACGTCGAGGAGGAGGGGGCTCCCGGCACTTCACGAACAATCTGTCGCTTTCGCGACATCCTCAACTCATCACAACCTATTGACCAAGCATCTCAAAAGATGGAGGGGCCGGACACCACGTACATACCCCAGCCCCCCGCCGGAGGCATCCTGGCAAATATCTGCGGCTCTTCAACAGCCAAGACATCCGCGTTATAGGTGGTCCCCGGTGATAACGAGGGGTGACGATGGCCTCCCCCAGAGAGTGACGACTCGGAAAGCATAACTTGCGAAGACCCCGGGAAGTCCCCAAGAGCCTCATCAATTTATGACGAGCCAACGTCCCGGATGGTGCCCGGCCTCGCCCTCCGATAGGCGGCGTTTCGTGAGGGGGATCTCCGCACAAACCTGTTCATGGAGCTGAGCTCAACCCCATGGGGCATAGCAGTGACATGCCTGTTGTTGTATTAATCAACAACATGGGTTCAAGTATACAAGCAAGGTCAGGGGAAGGAAAGAGAAACTTTTGGTGCTAATGGTCGACCCCGCGTGGCATCATGCTCCACCCTTGGCCCAGAGGACTGGAATCACACCGCCGAACCCCCGGCAAGCTGGCCGCGGTGGGGGAAACCAGCCGGATCTTCCTGGGTTTCGATTTCGGCTCTTTTCTTCTCTTTTCAATCGCGGATGTCGAGTCGGTTGACCTCATCCTTCCCATGGAGCCCCTGTTCGATCAGCCGTCCTGCCGCCGCCGGGCGGTAGATTCTAGATGCCTCGGCCTCACACGGCTTGTGATAGCCTTTTCGGGCTGACTATTTACGGATGGGCCATCCCACGATCTTTCCCCGGCCTTCCGGATGTAGACTATCTCCAAGGAGAACTAGCCTGGCTGCTTTTGAGCATTCATCCAGTCGCCGGCATCATTACTCTCATCTCGTTTTTTACTCACTAGATCATTTCGCCACCTCTTGCCATCCAAAATGAGGCTCTACATCATCATCCCATTGTTCCTCTGCCTCTTCGACGTGGCGTCCGCGCAGATGGCCATGCCCCTTGGGGACGCCGCGTGGGGCCGCGGCGGCCGAGACAAGGGCAACAAGGGCGGCTGCAAGAAGGGCTGCAAGGGCAAAGGGGACCGGGAGCCCGTCAAGGGCGGCGTCGCGGCACTGCAGACGCGCATAGGGGACCTGCGGACCAAGATCGCCAACGCCAACGACAGCGTTGTACCCTTCAAGGGGGGCAGCATCAAGGGCCTCGTGGGTCTGTTGAAGGTCAACGAGGCTGTTGTCGAGCTGGGGGATACGATTGATCTGGGGACTAAAACTGCTGAGGCCACGGAGCCGTTGCCGGCGAACCAGTCGTAAGTATTCCCCGCTTTTTTTGTATGCGATTTATATGGAGGGCTGACCTTGTTTGAATCTTAGAACCGTGGTGGGAACGTCGTTCCTGGCCATCCAGCCCGAGATCACCAACCTCTTGACCGAGCTCCAGGGCAAACGGAAGGAATTTGACAAGGCCGGGTTTAAGATTCTTGATGTGAGGAGCTTGATCCGCGACAGCGTCAAGATTCAGCAAGACAAGGCCGGCGATCTAGGTGGTGCCGTACGTCTCACTTAGAGTCTTTTATGTGATTCAGTTGTGCTAACATCGAACAGCTCACCAAGATCCTCGACGCAAGCCTCCAGCCCATCGCAACCCAGGTCCTGGACCAGATCAACGCTAATTTCAGCGCCACCGTGGACGACTACAAAGGCCGCGCGGGGAAGATCAAGATCCCCTCCAAGGCCGTTCCCAAGCTTTCGGACCTGCTTGCCGGCGTGGCCCGGGCTCTCGGCATCGGCGACCGGGACCGGGCCGTCATGGCGATGGCCGGTGCTGCGCCGATGCAGGCCGATCAAGCCGTCCCCACTACGAACTTCCCCAACGCGGACGCCGCGATTGCGGATATCGGCCAGGCGGACACCGCTCAGGCGGGTGCTAACGTCGAGGCGTACGTTGCTGGGATTAGGGATGAGGATTTTAGTAGGTTGGGCGAGGACGAGAATGACTTGAGGGGGATTCCGCCTTTGGTCATGGCTGTTTTGAGACGGTATGAGGTTATTTGAGCGTGAGCGAGCGAGGGTGTCTTGATGGTTTTGTACGATGTTCTATTATGTTGGAGATAATTACGGTGTGAATATGATGAGTATAGTAATGAAACCACGAATATCTCTACTTGGTCAACTAAGAATACTTAAACTCGTGATACTTGGCTCAAAATCGTCTTCTCATTCCTTCATCGGCTCTGACTTGAAGACATGCGAGCACAGTAATTCATCTAGTGTGTGCTGGGTTCACAACACTTCAATACTCAGATGCGCCTCCGGAGCATCGCGATGACGCTTTAGGAAGGTGGATTAACACGCCACCCCTTTCCCACTGTAACGCCTTGGCGAAGTCTGCTATTTTTGATACCCCCGCCGTTCGTGGGAACCGGCTCCGTCGATACGTCACGACAGGTTTACGGATCAGGGGCAGATTCGGCTCCCACTCAGGGCCCGAGAGAACTTCTCGGACGTCCTGGACAGTATTACCACGTGAAAATAAAGGACTAGAACAGAGAGACGTTGAGATTGGATGATAACTACCAACGAGACCACCTGCGTGAGGCATGTTATGAGCATCCCAAAGTACATAAAAGAGTCTGATTGCCGTTGCCCCCAAAGATGGCATCGTATTAACAACCTAGGGTATATATCACCGGACAGGACATGAGTTCCCAAGCCACCGATCACGGCCACACGACCTTGGCGACCTGCGGCTCGACCCTGTTGTGCCCGTTCCCGACCAGCGTGCTCAAATCGTCCCGCCACTCCTCGTTCTCCGCCAGCAGCTCCCGGCACCCGCTCCGCCTCTTCTTCTTGTCGTCCAGCCAGCAGTCCTCCGGATACCCCCCTATGATCCAGTTCACCGCCGCGGCGCGCCGAAGGGCCAGGTGCCAGGAGAAGGTCGAGTCGCGCACGCCGATGAAGTACCCCGCGTGCTCGAGGATCAGCATGTCGACGAGGGCCTGCTGGTCCCACGTCATATTCCGCAGCGACGTTCCCACAAAAGTGCCCTCCGGTAGGAGGTCGTACTTTGTCACGACCTTGGCGGGTTTAACGTCCGAAGTGAGGCGCGCGATGCCGGGCTTGTCGCCTGACGCGACGTAGATCACCGTCTTGTCCGTGTCGGGCAGGTCCACGTCCGGGGGGGAGGTGTCGTTGCCCTTGCGGTTCTTGAGGCGGTGCGTGACGTAGCTTATCTGGTCCTCGTACGAGAGCCAGTGGTAGTCGCTCGCGTCCTTCTCCACGCGGAGGTGCACGCCCAGGAAGGCGTCCTCGTGCACACGGGGCTTGTCGCGGGAGCGGAAGTCGATGTGCGTGCCGAACTTCTCCTGCATGTGTTGCAAGGCGGAGGCGGCGAGGATCTTGACCTCCTCCCGGGGGCGGACGAGCTCGCTGAAGTGCCGGACCAGCGCGGGAGGGTCGTAGGACGTCGGCCAGGCGAACATGATGGCCCGCAGGGAGAAGGCCACCGGCGAACCGGGGCCGGCGGGTTTGCCTTCCGTCTTCTCCTCGAGCCACTTGTCCAGTGCGGGGGGCCATTGTTCCGGCGCGGTGGGGACGGAGAAGTCGGCGGGCATGCCGCCCTGGAGGTGGCTGTCGATGTGCAAGTCCAGAACGGGGGAGATCTCGGGGAGGCGGCGGATGCGGGAGTCGGTGTAGTCCGACATGTGCACCGCGAGCTCCGGGCAGTGCTTTCCCAGGGTGCGGACGAGGTTGTGCGTGTCTATCATGTAGTCGAGCTCGACCTGGTCGCTTGTTGCGAACTGGGTGATGTCGTCGGCGTTGCGGCGGCTGATGGTTGGGAGTTTCACCGAGACTGGGGCAGCAGAGGTTAGAGATGTTCGTGTGGTTTAGTGAAGTGGGACTTACCCTTGGCTTCGATGACATAGCGAAGACATTGGAGGATGTTCAGGCGAACGTTGCCGAAGCCGCCGTTGAGAACGGGACACTCGATGATGATGTTCGAGTTCCATTTCCTGTCGCCCTTGCTGCAGAGAGTGGCGAGCTCGGCGCCCGTGTCTTCGCCGGTGATTTTCTTGTTGGACAGTTCTGGATTCGTCCGTTAGCCAATGCCCGTGGTAGTCTCGTCGTCCATGAACCACGGCACCGTACCTTGCAGGATGTCCTCCTGTGAATACGACACCGGGGGCTCGTCCGCCTCGGGCGCGTACGGCTCCGGTTCTGCGGGCGGCGCGCCTCCCCCATGTAGCTCATCTCCCGGCGCTGCGTGCGTTACGTGATGCTCCGAGTTGTAGATGCTCGACAGACGAATCTCCTCAGTCGATAGAGCGAAGAGAGTCAACACTAACAGCAACAGCACCGTTATCGAGAGCGCCTGGGAGAAGGACAGGTTGTGTCGGCGCTGGAAGATGGACGGACCCTTGGCAGGGGCATCTACTTCTAACACGGCCATGTTGTGAACTCAGCGTATAAGAGAGCTCCGGGACCGGCCTTCTTGTTCTCTCCGACCAGTATCCAAAACACGCAGAAAAGGAAGAGGAAGCAAAAAGGAGGGACGGGAGCAATTCCAGACATGCAGGATTGAGATCACTTCAACGTAAAGAAGGTAGAGTCAGGAAGAGCCGGGCGAGAGATGTTATCCCTTGGCTGGCCCCTTGTCTGAGATGCCGGCCCGTTTACTGGGCGTCGCATGCCTCTCACACCTCCTTTGGGCGTTCGTGCCCCTTGATTGACATGCTAAGTGTGATAGTCCGGGCGAAAAATGAAGGGATCAGGTTAGCTGGAATGCCATCTTTTCAAGTGTTGTGGCTATGGCTACTAAGAAAGCCTCTCGCCACTTTGGGGACTACATTGGTGCGGCTGAACCACCACGCCCTCGCGCGGTAGCATTGATATGTAGGAGACCACCGCAGTGATATCCATAAGGCACTATTACTGTCAAGCCTGGAGAAATGGTTGAATGGCTGAGACGGTCAATACCTGAATACTGGAGAGGTACCCACAGGCTTGGAGGGAACAATATGTTGTATTCGACAATTAAGATAATTTCCTTGGCTTTCTAACACAGCGCCGCCTTATGAATCGGCAAGATTTTAAATCTGCACCTTAACCAAAAAGCCAGGCCGCTTGGTGAGAGAGGGGAGGCTTGCTGATAAGCCGGTTTCGGCTGTCGATTGAGTACTAGGGAACGCCACAAGTCACTTTACTCCAGAAAGCCGCTTCTACTTCCATGAGGAGAGTTGAATAGCTTCTGACTCTGACTGGAGACCTGTCGTTCCCCCATGCAAACGGCAGGATTCCTTGAAGGCTCAGAGGCTCGAGGGATATAATCCGCCTACTTCCCTTGACGAGAGTCTTCAAAATGCTTGCCTGGAATAATCAAATGAAGGCATTGGTAACGACACAAACAGCCCTGTCCCAAGTAGGAGCCAATTGGAGAACAAAGAGAATAGCCCAAATCTGCAAACGGGCAGACAGTATGTGTAGCTGGGGTAAGCCATCTTCCATGGTACGGCGCTATCAAGTCGTAGCGACGGGCCCGACTGGTGCCGAATTGTGTCGAGAGATATTGATACTGTAGGTAAAGCCGCCTGCGATCCATAAATGCCCCCGGGGTGGCTCTCGCGCAAACATAACAAGGACTTATCCCTTGCGTATCTGCTTTCTCGAAGAGGATATGCGCCCCTATCCCAGGGGCAACTGGGTTTCACACGAGGAATGGCACTCCGATAAGGTCCGTTATAGGTACCCAAAACGAACGATGAAAATGCAATCCCCACGTGTAGAAAATACGGAAAAGGGTACGTTCAGAAAGGAGACGAGGGACCAGTCGTTTTGGTGTCTCACAGGTCTCCTTGGCGAGTTGTTCTAAGTCGTGGCGGGCGCTTGGAGAAAGTATCCAGCGCGAAGAAAGCAGTCGTTGACCGACAAACTGGTATCAAAAGAACGACCAATACCACAATAGTGTATTATGACCGTCAGTCGCGACCGATCCGCTTGCAAAAGTATCCAGTTTTGCCCAACTCGGTATTGAGTTCCAACAGACCTGAAAACGTGCATCGACGTTTAATCCTCAGCCCCTGGCTTCTCGCACGTTGATATAGTATGAGACCACCACTGTCAGCCACAAGAAAGGGCTTGAATTCCATGACTTAAGGGACAGGCGCGGGATGGCCGTCCCTTTCGTGCCTCCGCCGGCCTCGCCCGGCTGTTCAGCCATCCCCTCAATCTCTCCGACAATTAAACGCGAATGAGTCCATGAAATTCTGATTTCCTGCGTTTCCTGCGGTCCACTCCCCGCTCCTCCTTTTTCTCTTTCACACATGTTGCCCTTTCGCCGGCTACGCACACTCGCTCAGGGACACACGATGACCCTCCAAGGCCGCAACGGCCAGCGCCAGTGGTACACGCTCCTTGCCGTCGTGCTCTTGTTATGCTGGGTCAAGGTGCTCTTCTTCGGCTCCGGCCCCAGGGCTGATGACGAATCCGGCGCCGATTCGGGGTCGCCGCGGTATCCCGACGTGTCCAAAGTCTACGGCGGGAGGCCGTACGGCCTCGACGGCGGCGGCAACAGCAAGCCGCCGCCAAAATCCCTCCACTCGGCGCCTGATTTTAAGGACAAGCTGGTCTCGTACCTGCCTGGGAAGGGCAAGACGGGCCACTTCTCGGGGAAGCTGCCCGAGTACTCGATCAAGCCGATCGCCTACATCTTCCCGCAGTTCCACCGGATCCCGGAGAACGACAAGTTCTGGGGCGAGAACTTCACCGAGTGGACCAACGTGCAGAAGATCACCGTCAACAACTTGGGTGTCGAGACCCCGCGGCCTGCGAAGGAGGTCGGGTTCTACAACCTCTTGGACCTCTCGACCAGGAAGAGATACACGGAAACGATTAAGAAGAGCAGGTATGGGCCCCCGTCCCCTGATAAACGCATCGAAAGTTTCAAGCTTCCGCTCATACACTGTGCTACAGTATCCACGGCGTCGTCTACCACCACTACTGGTTCGGCTACCCCGTCATGGACGGCGTCATCCAGGCCATGCTCAAGGACGGCCACCCGGACGTTCCGTTCATGCTCAACTGGGCCAACGAGCCGTGGACGGTCCGCTGGGACGGCGCCGACACCCCCTCGGGAACGCTCCTCGCCCAGGTCTACGGCGGCGTCGAGGAGTGGCGGCGGCACTACGACTGGCTTGTCCCTTTCTTCAAGCACCCGAACTACATCCGCGTCAACGGCAAGGTGCAGATGATGATCTACAACCCGGCGCACATGGGCGACAAGGGCAAGCGCATGTTCGACGCGTGGCGGCTGTGGGCGTCGCAGGACCCGGCCATTGGCGGCATGGACGTCATCGAGACGAAGCTCGAGAACGACGACCCCAACTCCCGCGGCTCGACGGACGCGATGAACGAGTTTGGGTTTAGAAGTGCGGGTTCGTGGGATGCTAACCTCTGGACCCAGAATTGGCGGGCTCATCGGATCTGGCACCGCGGCGCCATGGTCTCGTGGGATAACACGCCTCGTCACGCGACGGATGGAGGAGGCATGGCTTTGGTCTTTGCTCACCCCGAGCTGTGGAAGCGTAAGTCGGAAACTGTCGTCTGCTGATGGAGCATAGTCTGACAACATGACAGGGAGTATCATCCAGATGCTGCGCCGGATCAAGGGCGACCCAAACCCCCTCGGCGAGGAGAATTTCTTCTTCATCAACGCCTTCAACGAATGGGGCGAAGGCAACACCCTCGAGTCCACGACGCGATACGGCAACGGCTACCTGAAGGCGCTGGACGAGGCCATGGCCTACGCCGACAAGCACGTAGCCTGGGCGCCGCACCTGCTCCTCCAGAGTGACGTCATCGCGAAGGAGGTCGCCAGCAACGACACCCAGGTGGACGTGTGCGTCGTCATCCGCGACTTCCATACGCTCTTCCCCTGGCAGGAGCCGTGGACGCTGCGGCAGACGATCGAGTCGCTGCGGGAGATGCGCAATACGCGCTGGAGGGCCGTCGTAGCTGGCGTGCACTCAGACGACGAGAAGCGGCGGATCGACTATACGCTGCTGGATATGAACGAGCCGAGGGTCGGCAACGCTGAGGTCCCCGCGGAGGTGCAGAAGAAAATTGAGGAGAACCCCAACGGGTCGGAAGCGACGGACTGGGCTATCAAGCACCTGGACGAGGTCAGCCCCGGCTGCGGGAGGGCGAAGTACTTGCTCATCACGAACGCGACCAACGTGTACGAGCCGGATACCTTTGACGGGCTAGACAAGGCGGAGGCGGACATCGTCGGGATGAACTTTGAGTCTCTCGAGTCCATGCGTCTCGCAGACAAGGCCCGTCCGGAAGGCTTCTCGTGGGACCAGCGGTGCGAGCGTTTCGGCAGCGGCACGACGCAGACGTGTCACTCGGCAACGGCGGACAGCGAGCTGCAGGACCTGGGAGCGGTGTTCATCAGGATGAAGAGGTGGCGGATGGAGCGCGTCGAGCTGGCGCGGTCGGCGGCCAAGGGGCTCGGCGACGGACAGCTGCTCCGGGATTTGTCGAAGCAGGCCTCGCCGTGGAAGTGGGCGGCGCCGGCGGACGCGGTGACCAAGTCGTGTCATTTGCTCCACGCCGAGGCCATGACGACGTGTCTCCGGTCCGGACGGCTTTGGGCCGACTTGCCGGAGGTTGAGCCGTACAAGGGGGGCGGCGGTTGCTACAGCGGCGCTGTGCTGCAAGGGAAGTTTCCCGGGGGCAAGATCCCTGAGCAGTGGGACTATGCGAGGTTCGATAAGGACCCTTTCTGTATGCGGCTGTCGCAGAAGCAGTATGATCAGGTCACTGGGAGGGAGTAGGCGGGCGGAATTGGGTGGAAGAGATTAGCTATGTTGATTCAATGATTGATAACGACTTGTACAGAGCGATGCTGAAAGTTTCGTTCAAGAGGTGAAGATGTTGCCGTTGAAGGTTCCATTGAGGCTGGCGTGTTTGAGCCCATATTACTGAGCACCAGTTCGGAAACTACTCCTACTTCCTGGGTCGGCTGCATTGTCAATCTAATAAACCGCACTCATCTTTGAGATCGCGTAGTTGACGATAATAAGCAACTTGCTCACAGACCTCGGACGAAATGAGGGGTATTTAGGAGATGACGTGGCTCAAAGAGCTAATGCCAGTGAAAAGGGCACCTTCTCCAACTTTCGGAAGAATCATCACACACTTCTCCTTCATTCACCGCCTTGGAGAGTCAATCTCATCCGCATCTCTCCATCAACTTCGAGACGGATGTGGAAGGTACAAGAGAACACGCCAGCGTGGAAGAGAAGACGATAAATCGGAACCTCCGGCATTTCCAAATCGAAGACAAGCCTCTGGGAGACAAAACGAAACGCCTAACCTAAGCTCAACTTCGTCAGTCATCAAAATGCCATCTTCCGATATGACCACAAGCGGAATCGGCTCAGCCTGGAAGATCATCCCGGGCCTCAGCTCGCGAAACATCACAGCGACGGTGAAATTCTACACGGAGGAGCTGGGCTTCGACCTCGGCAGCGTAGAGTCAGACGAAGCAGGGCGGCCCTACTTCTGCTCCGTTGCCACGGGCGACCGGGCGGCGGCCAACATCTACATCTTCCGGCACGACGACGACGAGGGGAGCTTTGCCCCCGGAAGGTGCCACATCGCGCTGGGGACGGAAGGGCTGGACGACTTTCACGCGGCGATTGTGAAGAGGGGCTCGGTCGAGGTGGTGGAAGCAACTTGGGACACGCCGTGGGGGTACCGGCAGTTTGCGATCAAGGATTTGGATGGGAACCGGTTGACGTTTTTCAAGTTCTTGGAGGGGGGGAATCCGGGGACGGAGTGAGGTTTTCACGGCAGAAGATCCGGCTGGAGTTGAATACCATTATGAGAGGGGAAGGAGTTCGACGCCGATTTCCGTCTTTGCCAATTTGCCTATAAAGAAGTACACTTGCGAAAAACAAATGCAACGAGAATCAGAGAGAATGGTATCCCGATTATTGGCCTGGAGTCAGATGGTGGTCCGGCGTCATGTGGTGATCAGGCGGTGGGAGAAGGTCGACCTGTCCCGCGAGGCCGTGGTAGAACTGCGGCTCGAAGTCGGGAACCCAACACCCAAACAGGTTCATCACATCCGTCCCCATAACCGTGTTGGGGGCCATGGGGAGGCCTTCGATATCCATCGGCCCAGGGAAGCCAGCTTGCCCGGACTCGGCGGCAAGGTTCATCTGTGGGATATTCAGTCAGTTTCAAACCGAGATACAGGGAGAACGGGGTAGCCGTACATCTGAAAAGTCCCCAGCAACATCCATAGCAGACATGTCCTGCATGCCGTCGTGAGGCAGAGACCAGTGCGGCTGCGAGAAGAAGCCCTGCGACATGCCCGGCACAGACTGCGGGGTGACAGCCTCGCTGGTACCGCCTGGGCTCCGGCCGGATACCTGGTTGACGTAGGCCCGGGCAATCTGGGTGAACTCCCCGATGAGGGAGCCCGGTATCTTTCCGTTGGACATTTGCTCCAGCCGGCTGGTGTGTCTGACTACCAGATCTAGCAGGGCGAGGTTGGACGCGGTCTGCGGCTCGAGGGGGTTGTGGATGACGAGGTCGAAGATGACGAAGAAGCCTGCCATGGGGATTCCCGCGAGCATCCTGGGTTTGGCTTGGTCAGATTCTGCTTCTATAGATGTACTTATGAATACACACGGGAGAGACTCACCACATTGGAGTGTACGGTGCCACATCAACGAACGATGTCATCTCAAGCAAGGCGCGGGACGTCTCCTCGACCGTCTTCAGTGCGGCCTCGCGCCGGCGCCGGTTCGAAGCAGGTAGGTGCCGGAGCGCCATCCGGGAGATGGTCTGGAGGAAACTGTTATAGCAGAAGTGCGTGACAAGCGCCAGGACGTGGGAACCCGGGTCGCGGATGAGGGCCTGTGGTCCAACGAGGCCAGCGGGGCGGAAGCCGTTGTCGGGGATCGCGGCCCGCCAGTCCTCAAGCTCCTCGGCGAGTTGGTCTATGATATCGAGGAAGTACTCGTCCGGGTGCTCCATGACACCGACGGAGAAGAGGGAGGTGTACGCGCGGGAGAGCAGTCGGGCGTGGCGGACGAAGGTTAGGAGCCAGTTCAGCCCGCCGAAGTTGGATTCTGGGGTGTAGGGGATTGGGCAGGAGATGTCGCAGTCGGAGAAGCCCTCCTATAGGTTAGCGACAATAGGAAAAGATGAGAGAGGGGGATGGGGCATCGGTAATAGGTGCGGGCATAATCAAGAAAGAATACTTACAGAACTCTTCCCGTGATGGAAGCTCGTAATCTTTTCCAGCGAATACAGCACCCAGAAAGTCCTCCTATACGATTGTGTCGCGTATTCATTGAACCTAGCGTCCGCCAAGTTCTTGGCCCTCCGCACAGCCTCCGACATGATGACATGCTCTAGGCCGATGCCGCTCATCCCGAGCGTGTAGATGGTCATCGCCGTGAGCGCCTGCAGCGTCGTGAGCGAGTCTGGGAGCAGTATCAGATTAGTGAAGTTGGCGAGCGCAACGGAGAAGAGGCCCCACGACTCCGAGTCGTCCGGCTGGAAGCTCCCACCGCCGTCATACTGGCTGCCGAGAGCGAGGACTGTGTGGTACAACGAGGTCCAAGATTTGCTTCTCGGAAGGACGTGGGGTTGGTCCTGACTGGCTGCGGTGGCTTCAAAGGCGGCGCGGTCGAGGAAGGGGAATCGAGGGTGCAGGTTTTCGAAGTACACTATTCAAAGTTAATACATAGCCTGAGTTATGAAAGTAAGGCAAGTGAGATGCCGGACATCTTATCAACTTGGTCAACCGCTCCTTGTCTTGTAGACAGACCGGCGGCTTGGTCCTGTGTGAGGATAGGTCCGAGGTGAATCTGGCCACGGTCCGGAGGTGTTGGTTGATGGTATAGGCTATGCGGTTCACGAGATCTCTCACCCTGTCGTGACCGAGGCAATCGGATAGGGACTTGAGTCTGTTCTCGGAGAAGAAGGTGATGCTGTTCTCGCCACCTGTTGGTACTACCATGAGCATGAGTCGAACCCACCACCCGCGTTACACGTCCCGGCCGAGGCTCGGCTATAGGGGACAGACTTACCGAATAAGCCGTGCCCCTTGATGTCGGGATGACGATGTCAGAAACGGACGGTCTGCGAATGGGTATGCAGAACTTACACGAACATACTTTGAACTGCCACTTGCGTTTCTGGAAGAGGCCATGGTCTCCTCAGCCCGCTCCAGAACGCGGTCAACGTAGAGCTCCGGGATGCGGTTCGGGCCAGTCCGTCCCGTCGTCTCTGAGGAGGGACTGGGCCCCACATCCGAGGCCGACAGCCGGGCCGGCCTCGGAGGAGACGGCGGAGTCGCGAAGTCCAGAACGGAGACGGTGCAAGCCTGTGAGCCGTAGGCCATGGGGTTCCCTGCATCGGGGCCGTTGTTGTTCAAAAACTGCCTGACTACTGGAGACCACATTATGGGTTAATACAAGGGGCCAACCAGGGGAACTGCTTGTGGCGAGGAGCTCCAAGGGGGGGCAAGATCCATAGTGAGGTACTTTCGGAGGGGCTTTATGACATACCATTCGGCTTTCGACCCAGTTTTCTCACGCTGAAGACGCACTCGCTCTTCCGTCGCTATGATTCGGTGTCCGTCGCGTTAGCAAGCCCGATGCCAGAACGAGCCGATGCGCCACAAATGGTTGGCCAACCGTTCAGGGGAGAGGAGTGGATGGAGCTTAGTTACCGTGCAGTTCGTACAGGGGGCAGGAGATCCTATATTCCCGAATTCGGCGTCAGCGTATTGTGCTTCCTCTGGAGGTTGCAGGTGTATATTCCTGTTCGTTAAGCGTTTGTGCCAGTGTAACAGTGTCTGCGAGTGTGTGTCTGTGGTCGAGGAAAAGCTTACCAGAACAGCGAACTTTGCGAGCGGTACAGGCATCGCAGGACTTGTGTGTCCTCCAGTTGGAAGACACGGAGGAGGATGTGTCGCTCGCCATGAATGTACTTGGCACTGGTGTTTTTTTCCTTTTCCCCACGTAACACCGATTGGGATGAACAGTTGGACCGTTTGCTATATGAATCACAAGGAAATGCCGAGATTTCGGAGTGTAGGTAAGAGACAGGTGATGTGGCGGGATATTCATGTGGCTTTAGGAAAGGGGAGGGAGAGGGAGGAGAGGAGGAGAGGAAGCCGGGGGGAGGGGCCGCGCACGTTCGGGCTCGGCCTCGGGTCCGATTTTCCCGATTGGGTAATTTGATGCCGAGGTCTTCGGGGCCTCCGATGTCAGACTCGCCGAGAGGTCGAGACTTTGAGAGAGGTTTGCCTTTGCATTGATCAACGCGGAGTCAAAAATTAAGCGTATTGTTTACCAGGTACTAGAATCGACTTGCACTCGACACGTCCTCATTAACTCAGCCTCAGTCGCGCAACATGGCGTCATGCGGCCGGTGTTCATCGCACCCCTAACCCAGGACGCAATCAACACCCACTGCCCCGTCCGTCCGTCTGTCCCCAGCTTGAAAGTCCGTCACCGTCTGTCCAGCTCTTACCGACCGCACGGGCACTTGACTATGTCGGGTGGTGCGAGACGGTCCACTCGGTCTGCACCGCGATCGCCGTCCGCTTCCGCCCGAGCAGCGGGTCCGGCATCAGTGGCGCCTCGGAGCCGTCCCTTCTGCCGGCGCCGCTCTGCTCCGCCGCGTGCTGCTAGGTGGACGTGATCTCTCAACTGTAGTGGATCTTCTCGTCCATCAGGTAGGTCTCCTCCGTCGCCGTCGTGCCCGAGGCACTCGGCTGCGACCTCACGAACTGGAGGTTTGCCCCCCTTTCGCACAACTGGTCGGCGGGCTCGTCGGTGCCCAATGTTATCTGGAGGTCCTTGAAGGGACGGGGGCAATGCTGGAGGACTGGCAAGCTGACCCATACCATGGCGACGATTGGTTCGAGGGACCACCAGAGCAAGGGCCAGTCCACAGTTTCGGCTGCGTTGGCGGGGTCAACGGTTGCGAGTCCCAAGATGCGGAAGATGGAAAGGAAGATGACCCTGAAGACTGTGAGGAAGGCTTCAAAGAGGGAGAGCATGTGGAGTACTTACATCAGGCCCACAATGCAGCCCAAAATGATCCCGACTTTGTGAAGATGCGGCATGCGCGCCCAGGCTGGAATGATCGCAAAGTGAGGCATCAACAGGATCGCCACCCACTCGAAGAGGTCATAAGCGCTTATTGTGAGGTCCGAAACGACCCTCCCGGAGCACAGACTTCCTACTGATGAGTCGTATGCCGCAATGAATGGGCGGCAGACCACCGCGACGCCAAGAAGATCCACGGTCGTCATACACAAGTTGGCGCAGATGAAGACACGCGCTATGTTTCTGATGACCCCGTTCGCGTAGTTACGGAGGTACGTGACCATGGCGCTGATCTGGATTGTCCTGACGCAGGTAATGAATAAGAGCTCGTACGCCATGGAGACCCTGAGGACGGTGACGGTGTTGAAAAGGGATTCTCTGGTAGCCTCTGGGTCCCAGATTCCCAACCCTTTGAGATGCATTAGTCGTGCCGCTTCTGGTATCTCAGGAATCATGATAGGATCGACCTACAAAAGCATTCAAGCGCGATCAATCCGACGAGCTGAATCATCGCAAAAAGGACGAGATAGTCGTCCCACCATAATCCAGTCTTCGAAGCGGAGCGAACGCGGAGGCGGAGGCCCACCGCAAACAGAAGGAGCAATGCTATGATGGGGTTCTCGACGAGAAGGAGTATGGTGTCGTTGTCCATTGAAAAACTGACGTCCTGGTCATGGGTGGCCATGCTGTCGGTTACGTTTCCCACTTCCATTTTGACGAGTTGCTGTTCGAGGAGACAAGTTCCAGGAGTCCTCGAGAAGTAGTCAAGTTGATAGACAGAGACGGGAGGCATGGAGCTATAGAAGTAGGCGAAGAACCTCGCACCAAGATGGCCTTTTCCCCCTCGATGTTCATCGTGTCGGGCACAGAAAGCGTGGGGGATTCTCGATTTCTTTTTTTGTTGGCCCAGCATAGTTTGTGCTTACATTCAAATCGGGTAGACTCCGCATCGGTCGCTGCAAGGCCTGCGGCTTGCCTGATGGATCGGGAAAGGTTCCGCGGTTGAGGCCATCCAAATCGTCCGCATGCGGAAATGCGGTACAGTGGCTGCGGTATGGTTAGGCGCGGGCTCCGCGATCTGTCGGGCCGATATGCAGTCGGGAAGACTACCGGGTGGTGTGCGGAGATTTGAGGTGATCATAGACCTGGGCGAGATGCGATGCTGCTTTGATCCAGCCGTTGGACTTGATGTACAATGCTCTAGCTCACCCGGTCTATATGGATCCCGGTTGCCGTGATAGAGAATTCTTACTCTCGCTGCGTGACATTGAAGTGTTGACGGGCATCTAAGGGTGTGATCGACAACCGCGCTCCAGTACGATTTGAGGGTTAGCAAATACATCGGCCAGCATAACTTTTTCCCCGCAGTTTTCGCCGAGAGGGTTATGAAAGGCCGTTGTACTCGATCCATCCCTGGCGTCAAAGCGCATCTGACGGCCTTCTATTCGGGGGCAACCCCTCTCGTCTTCGTCAGCATGGTGTTTTCTTGCCGTTTCAGCGTAGTCGGGCACTTACCTATCGTCATCGTGTTCAACGTGAAGCTATTCGTATTGCCTCGTCTGTCCGCCACCAGTATGACCTCATTGTCGCAGGATTGGCAGCTCGAAGAGGACCTTGAGGTCACGGATGGCATCGTCGTTGCGCTGCCGGTAGTCGAAGACCGCTCCGAGCCTGCGCAGCCCCGTCGCGCAGCATCTGCAAAGCGAAAGCGCACTGCCGCAGCCCAGCGTACCGAGGCCGAATCCCAACCGTCCCAAGACCCTGATTCGCAAGAAGGAGTCGATCAGTCCGTTGCCACTGCTAGACCCAGCCAAAAAGCGACCCGAACGCCATGGAAGGTGGACATGACCGTCAAGTTCATGGAAGAGCTCGTTGTTGCCTTTCGGGAGCGGCGGCTAAACACTAAGAAAAAGACGTCGCGAAAGCAGCTCTGGGTCGAGATGGCGATAAAGATAAACGACGAGAAATGGTTCCCACGTCACCACGTGACTCCGGCGAGCTTGTCGAATAAACACGATACCGAAAAGAACAGATATGACCTCTGGGCATCGATTGCGTTCAAATCCGGCAACCGCCCTGACGACGAGGGGAAGGTGACGTGTAGTATCGAGAGCCGCAATGCCTTCCTTCTCCATAATCCAAAGGGCGATTGGATCTTCGAACGTGGCCTCCCCCGGTACGAGATATACCGCGAGATCTGGGACGAGGGTATGGGGAACGGCGACGAGATCCGTACCGCAGAGGAGCTTGGCTTGACGCAAGAGGTAGACGCTGACGTGGAGGACGAAGAGGACGATGTCAGGTGCATCGGAGGGGCACCATAGCGGAGCGCCGTCACGGAAAAAGGTTAATCCGTAAGCAGATTTAAGGCCAGCCTGCTAGAATTCTAGAAGGCTAGGTTCGAATGACAGTCACAACCACCCCCTACCTAGAGTATCGTCGACTCCTTCACTCTGCGCGGACCCCAGCCTGACAGACGAAGAGGACGAGGCTTACGAGGCCGACGAGGATGAAGATATCTTCGAGGATGTGGATTCGGGCCTGAGATCAAATAATAATCGTCAGCGAAGTCAGGCAAGAGGAAGGAGGTCCGTCAGCAGCTCTCCTACCGCACGAAGGAGTCAATCTACCGTCTCTTTCTCGCCCGCTCTGAGAGGTACGGCCAACTCCGATGGTATTGACGGCGAAAAAAGGTATATACCAATTGCGAAGAGAGGGAAAGTGCCGTCGGCCGGAGAAGGGACCGTATATGTAGGTAAATCTCTGCAGGACCTCGTGAGCAAGTTTACCCGCCGTCAGCCGAAATCCGAGGAGGCCGTGGAGCAGTCTGAGGCCATCGCGAAGGCCTGGGCAGATCTCGCAAGGTTCGAGGAGGAGCTGACGCCGGATCAATTTGTTGTTGTTTTTGATAAGCTAGGGACGAAGCCGGCTGACAACGTGGTACCCGTAGCGGTAACGTGGAATAATCTATCGACCGATACGGTTAAAAAGGCATATATTTCACGTATTTTGAAAGAAAAGTAGTAGGGGTTTTAATTTGAAGTTTGTATATAGATACCTAAGTAAAAAACACCTATTTCTGAGCCCGCCTAGCTTGCTAACTCCTCCACATCTCCGCCGCGGCCATCTCTTTTATCTCACCCACATCTCGCCTTCTACACCTCTCGTCAGCTCGCAACTTAAACCTTTTAACCTCCTCCTCGTTGACCTCCTCCATATCGTTATTTTTTTCATTACTGTGCCGAATCAGGAAGTTGTAGAGGCCGGTAACCGCGTAAATTATTGCGGTTTGGACTTCGAACGCATACTCGGGCGCAGCCGCGCGGATAACCTTCTATTTCTTTTTCAACCTACTAAATACCTACTCTATAATCACTCGAAGTCGACTATACCGAAGATTATATAGCTCCTCTAGTATCTCTGGCGATAAGTCAGCATCCTCCAAAGCACAGAGATTAAGGTGGCCGCCAGAGCGGATGACGTTGAAAGAAGGCCAGCCGTGTTTCCTTATTCTGGCGGGGTGTGGCAGGCTACTGGGGAGGAGGGGTCCCTGTTGTCTCGCCCCCTTTAATCCTATAGGTAGTACCGTATTTTAAAATAAGGAATTACCAGGCCGCTCCTACCGCCAAACCCAGTATTTCTAAGGAAATACCAACCCTAAAGCACCGAGAAGCCACGGTTACTTGTAAATATTGCCAACCGCGCGTCGTGGATCGATCCCTCGGCCCCTGCAAGGACATAGGAGAAGCTCCCGTTGAACCTCACAGCGGCAAATACGTTCTGATCCACAGTGTCTTTTCTGCTTCACCACTGATGCTGTTTCGGACCTTCTGGTATATGAGCGTAGATTAACGTTCCATCAACAGCTCCAATACAGCCTGTAAACGCAGCTCTTTTTTCGTCATTTTCAATCTCAACCGATATTTCTCCTTCTTCAGCGGGCCAGAAATATGCTCGATGTAGGGCAAAGAAGCCCAGTATGGCCTTATGGACTACCCTTGAGACAGTATTTTAGCTGACTTTAAAGAAGTCGGCGGCGGTGCGCTGGGCACACCCGGTTGCGAGGATATATACAAAAATCATGACTTTTTGCTCGAGGAGAAGGTGCCGTGACGTTTTCAGGCTAGTATGCCCCCTCAGCCATCTGATTAATACCCTGAACTGACGCTGGCCCATACGGAACAGAGAGAAGAAGCGTCTATTCGATCCACGGCGAAGATAGCGGCAAAATCGCCGTGCCATGGCCGGCCCGCCTTCGTTGACAACCTCTTTTTACGAGCAAGACCCTCCTCGATCAGTACAGCTGATTGTCGCCTGCGTTGCCGCCAATATCGCGGCGTAGAGGAGGAGATACCGCCGATCAGTATTACCGTCGTTCATCGTGGTGTTGCCGAGGTTTTGCCGGCAAGTCCAGTACGCTAATTGCTCCTCAGGGAGCAATGACGGTACTGGACTTTTTGTATGGGCATATTAACCTTCCGGCAGAAAAATCACGTTAATAGAGGGCATCCAAGGGGGGGTACAAGCCAGAATTTGCATAACTTAGAGTTTCATTGCTCGGGCTCCAGTACGGACTTCTCCGACCATTTTTAGTGCCCAAACAAGTATAGCGCCCATAAAAAGAAATCCTGGCTCGTTTTTCCTTTTTGCTAACCCTCAAATCGTACTGGAGCGCGGTTGTCGATCACACCCTAAGAATTGAATTTGGAGAGACTTCATCACGGCTGCGCTAGGCATGTGCAGTCAGTTCACCCAGAAACTAAATTCAAACATCCAGGTGGCTCAAATGCGACGTTTACAAATGGATCTTCGTTTCGGGGCAACGACCTTACCATGCCCCCTTGAAGATGCACACACGACTTCGTGTCAGAGGTTTCTCGTTACTACATAGGGGCTAATAATCTCACGATTGAATTGCGGGTATTTCATTATTGATTGCCAGAAGAGACATGAGCATGGTCAAAGAGTAAACTTTCCAGTTGTGGCAAGCGTTTTCCGAAAGTGTTGGTTTATTGGTCGCCTGCACCCTGCCACGTGGCAACGTAGTAATCACGAAGATCCTATTGCCTGTGTGGTTGT